>PVIC010002345.1:0-78575 GCA_004025085.1 Thryonomys swinderianus | reverse complement strand
GCACACCATAAACAAGGTCAACTTCTAAAACATATAGACATGCCCAAAATTAGGTAGCCAGCAAGCAAGCCAAAGCATTGACAATATTCTGAGCTCCAATTTGGAATACAAAGTATGAAAATTGGTCATTCCTTTACCCTGATATTAGAAAATACTGTTAGTGTTGAAATCTAATACACAATGTACTTTTTATTTATGAATATATTTGGGGATTTGGGCCTTTCAGAGGCAATTATGTCATAAAGGTGAAGTACAGATGTGTAGGATTAGTGCCCTTATACAAAGAAACCTGATGGTGCATGCAAGTTTATAAGAAGAAGCCAGGAGTTGGTGATGGGAGAAGCTAACTATACCAACCATAACGTACTAACTAGTACTTGGAATCCCAACCCCCAGAACCATGGGAAGTGAATTTCAGGTTGTTTATATGCCACACAGGAACCAAGGGAAATTATCAAAACAATTAAAAAGTAACTGGATAACAACTGCAGCATTTTGAAATATGTATTATACATCTGGCATAATATCCAGAGGAGAATTTATGGGACTGAGTAGTTTAAAAACAAGTAAAGGCTTGACATAAAAAATCTATGTTCTTTTCTTTGGGGAAAAAGAAGAAGAGTAAAGAACACACAAAGCAAGCTTGAGAAAGAAAATATGGATTGAGATAAAAATCAGTGAAATCAAATAGAGGAAAACAA
Organism: Thryonomys swinderianus; assembly: GCA_004025085.1. NCBI lineage: Eukaryota > Metazoa > Chordata > Mammalia > Rodentia > Thryonomyidae > Thryonomys > Thryonomys swinderianus. Next base: position 77,874 of record PVIC010002345.1, on the reverse strand, counting down.
GAGAAAAATCAATGAAACTTAAAATTTGATTTTTCAAAAACAGCAATAAAAGTCAAAAACTTCAGGAAGAAACAGTATTGGCCAAAAATATGATGAACGTTTAAAAGGTATAAAGCATATATTGCAGTAAAAGATACATTATTATTAATCCTCTTGAAGTATGCCACATTTCTTTGATATGTTCATCCCGTCATTTTTTGCACTTTCTGAAGCAGCTCTGGAAGTCCTCCTTTGTGAGTGTTTTTAGATGTTCTCTCAAGGCTGCCTCAATATTCTGAGTTAATTTGAAATGTTTTCTTTTCTTGATCATTTTGACTATGGCAAGTGTGTCAGAATAAGCTGGATGAATAAGCTGGCAGCAGACACACCAGAATGTTTGTATATACCTACATTTCTGCTGGATAGCACTCAGCAGCATTATTCACCATATCTTTGATCCTACCTTATAAAGACACTCATCAAACAGGAAACAAGGAAGAGTGTTTTGAATGGAACTAAGGATAATGTACTTCGTACTGCAATAAACACCAGAAATTTAAACATTTTCTTCTTGTAGTTACAGATTAAAAGAGAAATGAATCCAATTACCCATGAAAAGGTAAACAGGAATATGTACTGCAGTGCCTAAAGGTATTAAAATGATAATGAAGAATCACTGTGAATAAATCTACAATTATATAAATTAGAAAAATTGTCACAAAATCGCATAACGCTAACAAACAGAATTGATATTCTAAGCAAAATTATTATTCTAAATTGTCTGAAAACCAGTCATGAAACTGAAGTTGTGGGCTGGGGATGTAGCTCAAATGTTACCGCGCATAACTTGGAAGCACAGGAGTCAGAGTTCAAGCCCAGGTACTGCAAAACAAACAAACAAACAAACAAATAAAAAACTGAAGTTGTCAACGTTAATATCTCTCCCTCAAAGAAAACCCAAGGGGAAATAATTTCCCTGGAGAATTCTGTCAAATAATTAACAGAATTTTGCACAATATCACATAGAAAGTGGAAAATAAAAACACTTCCAATTCTTGTTAGGCTAGTGCTGTTCTAATCACAAAAAGAGGCAATATAAAAAAAGATGTGTGGAAGTCCTAGCACATCTATCTATCTATCTATCTATCTATCTATCTATCTATCTATCTATCTATCTATCTATATTATACTTAATTGAATAAGGAGTATCTACAATAGTTTATAGGTAGCGTCATACTTTATAGTAGAAAATTTGAATGCTTTGACACTTAATTCAAGAGCAAGAAAAAAGATGTTTGTAACCTGAATGCTCATTTAATATACTGATATTACTTCTTTCCAGCAAGAAAAAGAAAGGAAAGAAAGTAATTTTTACTGAAAAGGGAGAAGGGGATCCATCTATATAGCATCTTAGAACAAGTTGATCTCAGCAAGGTTGTAGGATACAATCATTAATATATAAAAATAAACATCTCTGTGTTGAAAATGAATGCATAGGTATTGGAATTGAATCAATGTATTTTTAATTGTTTTAACAAAAATTTAAACCTTGAGATGATTTTTTTTTTTTTGTACTAGGAATCCAACTTGTGACCTTGCACTTGTGAAGCAAGTGCTGGAACCACTGAGTTAAATTCCCAACGAACGCTAAACTTGATAAAATTTATACCAAATTTGTACCCTAAATTTTAAAATGACCTTTAAAAGTAATCAATGAACACTTTAAGAATGTAGAGAAAACTCACCCCATGGATTTTAAGACACAACCTAGTAAAGATGCTAAATATCTTCAAATTTCCTTCATGATTTCATTACTATTCAAACACACATTCTTCTTTTGTACCCTAGTGAAGTTTACCCTAAAATTTATATGGAAGACGGAGAAATCATCTTATCTGGAGATAGGACTTACTATATATTTTATTGAAGAGAGCATAGCTTTGGTGGCAGGAGAGTTACACGGATCAATAAAATCAGAATGTAGTACACAAAGAGAGGCCAGGAGTTGAGCTCAATGGTGCTGCACAAGTGAAAGGTTCTGTGACAAAAAAAAAAAAGATATAGGCCTAGTTATATTACCTACTATATGTATATATATATATATATATATATATATATATACACACACACACACATACATACATATATATATGCCTATTATATAGAATAGGTCTACTTATAGACCTATTATAGTACCTAATTGAAATTAACAGAGTACAGCTGCAATTTAATGAAAGAGACAAAATGTTTCCAATGAAAAGTGTTAAAGCATTGAAACATCCATAAGCAGGAAGAGTAAAAGTACAATACAGTTTGACTGAAAGATGACCTTGAAAAACAAAAATTAACGGAATAACAACAATGGATTTCAATCTAAAGTATGAAAAAGCAAAATGTTTATAGAATTTCCGGGGAATTTTTTGAATACTTTGAGTATATTGGTATATTTTAGGAATGAACATTTAAGAATGATCATATTCCTCATTGGCAATTTGTATCTGAACATAATATGTCTCGAGTCTTATTTTGTCCACTCTCCTGCCCTCTCTACAGCCCATCTTCCCTTTTATACATAAGCTTTGTTTCCAGCTTTTTTATTCTATCATTTTTTTTTCTATTTTGGTAGGGGAAAATGTTGGAAACTACACACATGTGGTAAGTTCCTAAACTTGTTTCATAGAGTCTAATTCGCGGGAAGAAAAATGATAAGTTAGACTTCATCAAAATGTAAAATATATTCTGCGTGAAAGACCTAAGGGACAAAAAAATGAAGAGACAGGAAAAAAAAAAAGCCTTGGGAACTTCTTTTCAGAATTAGGAATTGTATACAGCATGTATAAAGAAATCAGTAATCAAAACAAAGAATCAGATGATCCAGTTAGAAAATAGGTTGAGAGTAAGACAAATATGTCACCAAAGAAGAGACATTGACATAGATAATGCAAGTATGCTCAACATTATTACCTATCAGGAAAGTGGAAGCTTAAACCATAATTATATTTACTATACACCTACAAGAAAAGCTGACATTAGGAATGATGATCACCCTATATCCCATCAGAATGTGAAGAGGCCAGATCTCCCATTCATTTCTAGTTGGACTGTAGGGTAGAATAGATAAGTGGAGAAAATCACTGAGAGTTCAAATGTGGTAAATAAGTAACCTGGTCTTCAACAGAGTAATAAATATATGCTGTGTTTCATCTGTACCATGTGATTCTATTCACTTCCTAAAAGGAAAGTTGAATGGATTTTAAGTGGATTACATTCAGTGAAAACAATGACAATCTACACAAAATTACCAAGCCATAGCCCAGCTGAGTGATCACTTCGCGCTAGGGAGAGGGAAAAGAGGGCGAAATGGGGCTGTCACTCTGCTGGAACCCGAGGCAGGAAGAACAAGGTTTGTTGTTCTGTGGGGCAGTCACGCAAGTCAAGTCTTCAACAAGTTACACAACATATCAAAATAACAGGGGCCAGGGATTTAGCTCAAGTGGTACCGCACTTACCTGGGAAGCACAAGGGCCTGAGTTTGACTCCTGGTAATGCAAAAAAAAAAAGGGGGGGGATCCATTGGCCCCTAAAACACAAAAGTAATAAATTCTTGAGGATGTGGAAATGCAAATTACTCTGATTTTATTTCATACGAATTACATGCAACAAATAATTGTATTACACACATAACCATGCACAAGTTCTATGCAAATGTTTAAAAAAGTCATAGAATTAAAAACCCATACAAAAAACACAGAGGAGTGCTAGTAAAATTAGGGAATCTGAATAAGCGCATTGATCATACCTATGCCAATTTCCAGCTTGTTTTTTACACTGTATTTCTCCAAGATGTTTACACTGAGGGATACTGGGTAATTGTAAAGTGGAATTATTTTTCAATTTATTTCTTAAAAGGTCATTAATTTGCCGTCATCTCAAAGTAGAAAGTTAAAGAAAAACAAAACAAATTCTCAACAAGAGTCAGAATTTTATGTTCAAAATCGCTATCTACCATGCGTCATTGTTCAATGTTAAGTTCTTTAACATCACATTTTATTGTTTTGAGAGCTCTGTAACACAAGCACATGCTATGAAATCCTATTTGAAAAATAAGAACATTGATGTTTTGAAAAATAATGAAATTCTCCTAAGAGGATATTGGTTATTAGTAAGAAAGGAGAGATTTAAAGTCATATTACTTTGATTTGACCTGAGGCTTATGGCTAAAAGTTTTCTATTGTGAACAGAAAAGGGGCAAACTTATTAGCGCGTATGTTTTTTCTTATATTTATACTTGGCATAATGGCTGCCACTAAATCTATAAATATTTATGAACACATGAATATTGTCATTAAACCATCAAGTTTTATTCTCTGAAAGTACAGGAATAATGATATAAAAGAAACCAAATTCTCCATTCCTTCCAGTCATAACAATTTGGGAAAAATAAAAATAAAAAATAAAACCTGAGCTTCCATTTCATGACTGCCTGACTAGAGAAATGAATGCTTCATATATCTTTTAAATTCCATCTCTTAAATATCAGATGTCTCAAGCAAGTTTTTGGCATCACAGTTAATTTATGATTGACATTTTTAATGAGTGTCTGAAATGCCAATATTTTGTGTTGTTGATAAAACGATCCATATGTTTTACATTTCAGACACTCAGGCAGCTGAATTGACATTCTGTTGTGAAATGTTAAGTTCTTAATATGATTCCATATCCAGGAAGCAAGCTAACCCATTTCCATAAGGAACTCAGAATATGTTCAAAATTTTATTCCTATTTTCACCAGAGACTTGGAGTTTTGAAGTACCTAGAATGTATGAAGTCAAATGTTTCAAATAGATTAAACAGTGTCGCCAAGAGGAAATGCTGTGCAGAAGAGTTAGTATTATTTGATAATATAGGAAACTGAGTCAGTAATTTCTTATTGGAGGAGGAACAGGCTCTGTGTAAGCACTTATTGTTTGTGAATAAGCTGTACAGACCAGAGCTTTAACTTTAGGATAGAAACAACTTATTTTTGCTACATAATTCCCAACATCACACCAGTGCTTGGCATATAGGCAGGCTGCTGTAACAAGAGAGCAGTTGAAAATAATCTTGTAAACAAAATAGATAAGCATATTTCTTATTGCATTCAAGTCCCAATGGCTGTGTTTATTTGAATCATCTCCCAGTAAACTTGGAATTTAAATGTGTATATCGCTTTGGCTCATGTTTAAACTTTGGTCCAAACAAATGCCTGATAGCAATATTTCAGGGTTTTTTTTAATTTCCTTTTTTGGAGTTGCTTAATAATATAATATTGCCATTCATTCCTAGAGACGTTATAATTTGTTGCTCGAATTCTATGTGGCAGAAGTAAAACAGGACAATTTTCTTGAAATATCTGTTCACATTTAGAGCACAAGAAACCACCTGTGCTTTATTCACACACAATAATTTTTAATTGTGCATTTTTCTTTCTTTAGAATAATGGTCACAAAATAAATTCCCTTCTTGCTAACCACTTCCAACTTGAAAACAAAGACAATGTGAACATCACTTAACACTAAGACATACTACATAAAACTGAATAGAAGCAGCATTTTCCCATAAAAACACCATTTTAAATAAAGGCCAAAAAACTCTATAGGACATTCATTACTTTTGAAATAAAGAAAATTGCCATTAATTTTATTAATCATTTGAAAATTTCAAATTTCTTCAACTTGTGTTGATTTCATGATTTCATTGTATAGATCTTTGCACAAACCACAAGCAGCGTTTTAAATGAAGTTCAAGAATGGAACCCGGCCACACTGTTGGCTGTTCTCTGTCCTTTGTTCAGAAGCCCAGGGGAGCCCCTCTGTCCTACACAAGGACCTGAAAGAAGTTGAAAATATCTGTTCTCTTCCAAGTTTTACTGCAGGACTCCGTTTCCCCCGCTACACGTTTGTTTTCTTACGTGAGGGTGGACTATCTTTCCAAGAAATGCATGACCTGACTTTTTCCACGAACCAGAAATTTAGTGAAACGATTCCATTCATTTATTCACTCATTCGCTCATTCTTTTGCTTAAAAGATGCTGAGCTACCTAATAATAATCAAGTAGTAAGTTAGAAAATGTTACTTCCTATTCAGAAAGAGTCAATGTAATAATTCAAGGCTTCACAGTTTTGTGTTGTGCTCAGTGTGAATGGAAAGATTTAACATTGGAGTTTACTTTGGAGAGATCCACTCATGTCGTTGATGGTTTTAACTACAACTGAGAACAATAATGTCTTCCCTGCAACTTAAATTATAAGTTTCTATGACTTATCTATCTATCATCTATGTATCTATGTATTATGTATGTATGTATGTGTGTATGTATGTATGTATCTATCATCTACTGTTATTTTACTTCCACATGCAATTGGCAACTAAATACAGATAACGAATCCTTTCAGAAAGAGTTCTAAATTTTCATCTTTCTCTCTTCTAACTAAAATCTCAACTTCTGCAAGTATTCTTGTCTTCCAATTTATTTCTGTTTTCTATGGTGATATTTCTCATTGCAACAAAAATCATCCAATGAAACACAAAGTTTTGTTGCTATTTTCTACAATATAGAATTCAAAATAATAAAGAGAAATTTAATATTCTGCCAAAGTCTACTTTTACGAACATTTCTTCCTTCATTTCTAGAATTTCACCACCATACCAGAGTGTGTGTGTGTGTGTGTGCGTGTGTGTGTGTATTTCACCTATTTGACACTCTGTGCATCCTCCTGACTCCATATGCCACTTCTTTTCCAATATTAATTGCTTTATTTTCCTATTGCAGGTTGCAGGCATTTTGTTAAATTCAGTACATTATTTAAAAAGAAGTGTATGATTTTTAGCTAGTTTGTAAACTTTTCAAGAGTAGAAATTCTTAAAATCTTTCTATGAATGAGACAGGCATTCTATTCACAAATTCTGTTCACTGAGAGACAAGAGAGGTTATAGACTTACTTGTAGATTATGACTCTAGACTTTTAATAGCTTAAACACCACAAAATGATATTTTGTACAGTAATTTTCATTTTCTTTATAAGATATCATCTAATTATCTGCCATATATATGGTGTAAATACTACACATGTGAAATGAAAATGAATTTAAATATTTGCTATGACTTTGCTACAATTTTTAAAAAACAATATTAAAACATTAGGAAGAAAAGAGACTATTACCTCACCAGTAATTTTATTGAGTGAAAGAATTTTATTAATCAAAATTTAAATTCAGTGTTTAAATTTTAATATTTGTTCTTATAAATTATAAAAGTTCCATTTCCTTATATATTTACCCATCTGTCTATCCAATGGTGACAAACATGTGGCCCAAGTTCTGAAACTGGAATATATAAGATTTTGCTATTTGTATTTGAACATTCTGATGTTTTAAAAATGATGCAAAGTACATCAGTATAATATTTTACAAGCTATAGAAAATACACACATATGTGTGTGTGTATATATATACATATACATACACACACACACACACACACACACATATATATATATATATATATATATATATATATATATATGGATATGTAGTTCCTAGTGATATATTTTAATTCCAATCAGAAATCTATTCAATATTTTTGGAAGATATTTTTTCAGTGATTAGGAAAAAAATCAAGTAATAAATATTAAAAAGTAAAATTTCAATGAACAACTACTCAGGATCATCACCATAGAAAAAGTGATGATTGCCAGGTGTGGTGATTCATCCCTGAAATCCCAGCACTCAGGAGGCAGAGGCAGGTGGATCGCTAAATTCCAGATTTGCTTGGGCTACATAGTGAGTTCAAGACTAGGCTGAACTATAAAGTGAGACCCTGTCTCAAAAAAAAAAAAAACGTGATGGTTATATTTTCTAAATTATATTACTAAAAGTTTAAAGCACATAAATATTAATAATAGGAAGTACACAAATATTAAAATTGCATTCATTACTTCATGTTTAAGTTTATAGATGTAAATTTAAGTATAAAATTGCATTTATGTATATAATGCAGGGGTTGATTTAATGTGTATTTTCCTTAGTATTTTATACTGAATTTTTTTTTTTTTTGAGACAGGGTCTCGCTTTGTAGTTCAGGCTGGCCCTGAGCTCACTATGTAGCCCAGGCAAGCCTCCAACTCAGCAACCCTCCTGCCTCTGCCTCCCGAGTGCTGAGATTACAGGCATGAGCCACCACACCGGCACTGTGGTATGTGGTATTGATGGCTGGTGGGCGTGAGTCTCCATGCCCAGCATTGTATGTGGTTACCAGGGATTGAACTCAGGACCTTGTGCTTGCAAGGCAGGTGCCAGAACCACTGAGCTAACCCTCCGGCCCTTTTTTTCTTTTCTTAATCCACTACAGATGTTAAAAGATTTGAGTTAAAGTTTGGTTCACATATCTTTTCCTCAGCCTGTATCAATATAAATTTAATTTAGATGTGCTTTTGATATTCTTATGCTATTTCAGTTAAAGTACATCAAAAAATCCATTACATTTTTACTTTTCCATAAGTAATAAAAGTGGCTTTTCAGTAAGCATTAAGTTGAAATAAACATGGGCTAAATCAGCTTCCTTACTTGATCAATAATTTTGATTTGAAATACCCTTTGATAGGTGAACTACAATGAACTGGATATGCAAGACATTTGTAACATGACTGGAGTCTAGCAGTATACACTTAACCTTCAGAGTCCTCTCAGCCAATTATACCAGTCAAACCCTCAACGAATCCCAGACTGATGGCTGCCGAATTAGGCCAAAACACGTAAAGGCCTAACTGTTCCAATCCCTACATGTCATTCCCTTCTTTTTGTGGTTGTAAGAGTAGCTACTCACATGGAGAGTAAAGGCAGGAAGCATTTCCAGTTCAAGAATATTTTTCTTATTGAAATAAACTCTGTTAAACTTAATGTGTGTCACTTAGGGAAAAAGAAAAAGAAAAGGAAGGCAAGGGAAGGGAAGTGATGGAAAGGAAAGGAGAAAAGAAAAGAGAGAGAGAGAGAAACAGTCTGGGATGATCAGCAAAATCTGAAATAGAACTGCTCATGACTGAGGAGCAAAAGCAGAGGGACAATTAAACAAAGCCCAACTAATTGCTAGTTTCTCTACAATCTAGTGATCTCTTACTCTATCTGAGGGGTTTGAGAGCCTCGGCCTCTGCCTCTGCCTCTGCCTCTGTCTCTGTCTCTCTCTGTTATCCTGAGCAGGACTACATTGTGTTCTCAGTTTTTCAAGCCACTTTGAACAACCTCTTTTATCCTTTTTCCTATTTGACTAAATTAACTTCAGCCAAGAGGTCTCAGTGCAGTTGGAGCCCAGAGTCTGGAGTGTATTCAGAGCGAAATCACAGCCCAAAATCGAGTGACCTGAATCTGGTAAAAATTTCTGTAAATACTTTGCATCTTTTGGTTTTAGAACCCAAGGTTTCATGCTGTGAGATGGCTCCTGACATTGGGCTTTGTGGACACTGAGGAATCTCATGCAAGACGGGACTGAGCTCAGGATCTGATTTAATCCATGGAATTAGAATCCGCACAGAGGTCTCAGCCAGAGACAGAATTGGAGCTGATTTCAGTTTGGAGTTGGACTTAGCAATTAGCTAGTTTGGATCCAGGTAAAAGAATGGAGATGTGGGCTGGAGGGTTAGCTCAGTGGTTCCAGCGCCTGCCTCGCAAGTGCAAGGTCCTGAGTTCGATCCCCAGTAGACGCATATAATGCTGGGCGTGGTGACTCACGCCCACCAGCCATCAATACCACATACCACAGTGCCAGGAGTGGTGGCTCATGCCTGTAATCCCAGCACTCGGGAGGCAGAGACAGGTGGATTGCTGAGTTTGAGACTTGCCTGGGCTACATAGTGAGCTCAGAGCCAGCCTGAACTACAAAGTGAGACCCTGTCTCAAAAAAAAAAAAAAAAAAAAAAAGAATGGAGCTGTTTGAAGAGCAGGCTAATCATAGTACAAGGAATCTTCTTTCTGGGGCTCCAGGTAGACTTAACTTCCAGTTAGAAGTTATAAATACGTACATTTAAAAAGCAAACTACATCAGGCATCCTAACTGGTAGCACCTTAGGAAAGCACTGACCCAAATGAAATCATCTTAAACAGAATTTCTTATTTGTCAGATTAATTAGGAAAAGCAAGATAAAAAACATTGGAACTATTCCTTAAGGGGTACTTGAAGGCATATCAAACACTGAAGTGATATAAGCTTTCTCCTCAATAAGCTCTTTATTAAAATGATTGAGAATCTTAAACACTATTTGAAGACACAACTATACTTTGATTTAACCCTGTTTCTCTTTATATCAGTCTCCACCTCAATTATATATCTGTTAAAAATACAGAAGCAATAGTTGTAAACTAATTCCTATAGAATGGAGTTGGTTATACAACTTTTCATATAAAAATATGAGTCAATTTTAGATTAACTATTTAGAATTATGGTTGGTAGAACTTCTGAGCTGAATATATCATAAGCAGTATTTCCTACAAGGATTGAAATGTACCAGTGGGCTTAGTATCTAAACTAATGTCTGTCAAAAATGAATAAATCACTTGGATTCCTTAGCCACAGCATGATGGGTGCTCTAGGGGAGTCACGTTTGTTCATATCAGTGTACATAATTGACCCCTTATGAAACAATAGCTGGAAGGCTCATACTCTTAGTTATAGAGCCTCATACATTTCCACTCTTTGCAATCCTGTTATGTGGCTCATCGGAGTGTTTTACTGTTAAGTGAAGGAAGCTTTCTGCGGTCCACTGACTGAGACCGAACTTCCTGATCCAGAACCCAGAGAAGGGGCTTCTCAAGGCAGCGCCCTGCACAGACTGCCCATGAGAGGATCCACCCTACCAAGTCTTCACCCGCAAAAGCCTGAAAACAAAGCCCTGAAGTCTCAAATCTTAGGTGCGTATCGTAGAACTCTGCTGGGCTCTTCTAGGATCGGCCATCATAGTACACTTCTGGAAGACTTGACTTTGAACTAACCAAGAAAACTTTCTCCGAAGTGCATAACATGTAAGACATGGACAGTTCTCCCAAGATCGCAGATGCAGACTTCTCTCTCACCATGAAGGCCTCGTTTTTCAACTTCTTTTTCCTAAAGGGCTAACTCATTCCCTTCTTTCACAGGAGAATATGTGGGGACATAATTCATGAGTTGTGTTAGTAAAGCCTTATTCATTAGCAAGAAACCAACATCACTGATGAATTTGCATCCTAATGCCCGAAGTTCAGGAAGCTTTTCCATTATGCTCTTCTCTCTTCCCCTTAAGACACACCGGGAAACCCCAAAGGAAGAGTGCACTGTCCTCTTGTTATATAAACATCACTACATTTCATTTTTCTGCACTTAGCATAGTAACACTTTGACCATTCCAACTGACACTTCAGTTGCTACTTATACAAATATATTCAAACAATGCTCACCTGAGTTATATTGTGCTTCTAAGCAGCATATGTTTGGAACTTAGGAACTAAGTGGGTACACGTGATTAAGTTAGGTATGGTTATGCTTCTTTACAAAACATAGCCATATTATGGACCTTGTTAAGAAATGCAGGTTTACGGAGGTGCATGGAAACCAGCTATCCTCACTCAGCCAGTTTGCTCTCTGTTTTAGCTCACAAGGACCTAGATTTGCTGTGTGGAAAAGTTGGCTGCTGTGTTTTTTCTTTTTCACTCACATTATCTTTTTCCTGATATTTGGACCTAATTCATTCCAGATAGATTCTCCTAAAAATTCCTCAAATATTTCCATTAACCAGAGGTCACAGGGCTCAGTTAGTGAAATTAGTATCCATCTTGCAAAAGATGGAGAATGAATTCATTTCCGGAAGAAAGTTTCCAATTGGAATCTTGGGGACTCATGTTTGACATTAGTAAGATATTAAGGTCACATGGAATTTGAAGCTAATCTGTAATTTGGAAACGATTCTGAATGTTATGACTCATCAGATCTTTGGAGAATTCAGTGGTAGAGGTTTTCTTTTCAAGTGGATGAAAAATGTTTGTACTCAGCAAAATCCACTTAGTGGAACGTTGATCTCGACCTCCTTTTCATCTGCTGGGTGTGGGTGCATAATGTTGACAAAACTCTCAAATACATTTTTATCTAATTTTACTAGTACTGTGAGATTAATTTCAAGGTGGCTGGTGGTGCTATTTCCCTAGGCACAGCCAGCAAACACATTCAGAAAATTTCTCCAGGGAAAGGAATCCACGGCACATTTGTGGGAAATCTTAAATCTTCATTTGTGAGCATCTTAAATGGTCCGTGGGAAACCTGGTTATTCTGCCTAATTCCTAATCCTTACGGACTGAGGGTGTCACTGGATCACTGTGGGTTCTGTTACCAGACCAACTGCCAAGCTGAGTATTCTCAAGAACAGACACTTCGTGGCATGTTTCAACTTTCAAACACCATCACACCCCAAAGACTGTGACCGATGGAGCCCAGATGTTTTTGAACACCCCCTAATCCCGGAATCTTGAGCTATGTGACTTTTGTTGATTTTTCTTGGTGTAGTATTCTGTGAAATAATGTATTTCAGTTTCTTTCGCCTTTTCATGCCATATTGTGTTGTGTTTACTTAAAGTTTAAATATCCATATACATCTATCCTTGCAATATGAATGGTTTTATAATAACTGGAATAAGAGAAGCATAAAGCATCAGAATCATCTAATTAATTTGATATCAAGTTGTAAATTAAAGAGGAGGATCAGACAAGTTAATTGTAATGGTTGGGCTACAGAGTATTACAACCCGTTTCCATAATTTTGTTCAATGTTAAGTTTGAAACAATCACCCAAAGGGGGAGTTCTTGAGATGAAATAAATTTTAACTAAAAATCCCCTGAACTAGAACATATTTGTCCCAAACTAACCTAATTACATAGTATACTATAACCTAGCTTGTTGTAGAAGCAAGTTGTAATCTAAGATTCTGAGAATATATTCTTGTAGTTAAGTAATTTAGCAGTCACCTCCCTCAGAAAATAGCAGTTTGCAGGCTATCAAATTATGCCCAAATGAGGCAAATACCAACTGTACCAATCAGATCTCTGTACATCATTTTGTGGTCATCGTATTATAAAATAGACTTAGGTTGAGTGAGAAGGGAAAGTTCTAAATCACCCATTTTTGTTCTGACATAGTGCCTGGCCCAAGAACCTTTTCTTTCTCACATAAACTATATTGAATTTAACTGGTTGCACCTTTTCATTTAACATAGGTTAGTTATTTCAAAATTATTCTCTTTAGCTCACTTTGATTCTAATTTTTACTGCTTCAAATTACCTTTTTTTTTTTTTTTTGAGACAGGGTCTCATTATGTAGTTTTAGTATGGCCTTGAAATTTCAATGGAGCTTAGGCTGCCCACAAACTGACAGTGATTCTCTTGCCTCGGCCTCCTGAGTGTTGGTACGATGTACCACCATAGCTAAATCACATTTTTTATGAATTATTTTCCTTTGCTACTCCTAGAACAAGGATGAGTATATTTAGAATGAATATACTCAGTATCTTGGAAGAGAAATAAATATACTAAGATTGATCATATTTAAGACATTTTAAAATTTCTATTAGTTTGGGAATTTTATTTAGAAATTGATATTTTTTAAATTTCCCCCTTCACTGTGAAAAATAATCTTATAAATCAGTTTTTTTCTTGCTAGTTATTTGGAAAAAAATATGAGAGCTTTTTAATCATAGTAAAGAAGATGCCTCTATCTCTTTTTCATCCCACAACTAATTAGTAATCAAATTCTTCCAATATTTTTCTTCTAAATATCTGTAAATTAACTCCTGGGACATACTTCAAGTCAACCACCACATCAAAGCTATGAGTAATTTTGTGTGAGTTATGAAAGTAACTCATGAAATAAGTTCCTCCTACTGTTACATTTAATGCTAATGGCATTAAAAAATTGTTTTGTAGGGCTGGAGGGTTAGCTCAGTGGTTCCGACGCCTGCTTTGCAAGCGCAAATCTTAAGTTCGATCCCCGGTAACCACATGCAATGCTGGGCATGGAGACTCACGCCCACCATCAATCAATACCACATACCACAGTGCTGGGTGTGGTGGCTCACGCCTGTAATCCCAGCACTCAGGAGGCAGAAGCAGGAGGATTGCTGAATTTGAGGCTTGCCTGGGCTACATAGTGAGCTCAGAGCCAGCCTGAACTACAAAGTGAGACCCTGTCTCAAAAAAAAAATTGTTTTGTAGGTGATATCCTTCCTGTTTAGGGCAAAAACTTTCCCGGGCTTCTCTCATTTCTATTAAAATCCCAAACTCTCAAATGCCATAAACTACATCCTGTTAAATTTTGCATATGAAAGATCAGTAATAAAAGACTTCTAAAACATGTGCCACAAGCATAATGTATAAGCAGACTCCCCTGCTGTTGTAAGGTACAAACTACCATACAAAAATCAATGCAGCCGGGCATGGTGGCTCATGCCTGTAATCCCAGCACTCGGGAGGCAGAGACAGGAGGATTGCTGAGTTCGAGGCTTGCCTGGACTACATAGTGAGCTCAGAGCCAGCCTGAACTACAAAGCGAGACCCTGTCTCAAAAAAAAAAAAAAATCAATGCAAAGAATGGCTGCTATCGCGAGAAAAACCAACAATAAATGCTAGCAAAGCTGTGGGGAGAAAGGAACACTTCTCCACTGTTGGTGGGATTGCAGACTTGTGCAACCATTGTGGAGATCTGTGTGGAGATTCCTCAGAAAACTAGGACTAGAGGTCCCATTCGACCCTGCTATTCCCCTGTTAGGAATATACCCAAAGGAATTTTAAAAATCGTATTGGAAAGACAGATGTACACCCTTGTTCATAGCAGCTCAGTTTGTGATAGCTCAATCTTGGAAACAACCTAAATGCCCATCAACTGGAGACTGGATAAAGAAGGTGTGGGTTTTTAAAAAATATAAAATGGAGTATTACTCTGCCATAAAGAATCACAAGATTGAATTGTTTATGTTCAAATGGATACACCTGGAGAACACACTAATAAGGGAAATAAATAGATCACAGATATGCAAATACTGGATCTGTTCTTTGGTATGAGAACCTATAGATGTAAATGAGTTCTAGAAAGTATGATAGTTCTTGTAAAATTGGAAATATTCAAAGGGAATTTGATGTGGGGATGTAATGAGGGGAAAGAATAAATATGATTCTGAAAGAAAATAAAAGAGAATGTATCTAAGGGGTGGGGGGTTCTAGGTGGGTAGGGATATGGATAAAAATGAGAATTAACTTGTGTCATATACTGGTACAAATTCCCCAGTGTTGTGTGTGAGTGTGAGCTGTATATAAAATATACCAATAATGAACTCATTTTTTTTTTTTTGAGACAGGGTCTTACTTTGTAGTTCAGGCTGGCCCTGAGCTCACTATGTAGCCCAGGCAAGCCTCCAACTCAGCAATCCTCCTGCCTCTGCCTCCCGAGTGCTGGGATTACAGGCGTGAGCCACCACGCCTGGCACTGTGGTATGTAGTATTGATTGCCTGTGGGCATGAGTCTCCACGCCCAGCATTGTATGTGGTTTCCGGGGATCAAACTCAGGACCTTGCGCTTGCGAGGCAGGCGCCGGAACCACTGAGCTAACCCTCCGGCCATGAATTCAATTTTTTAAAAATGTGAAAAAAATCAGTGATAGATAAGTGTTACTTTAAAGTTTTTAGTAAAATCTGTGGTGTGAACAATTTGTCCCACAAATACAGCCTGTCAATTCTCCAGCTTAAGTAATCTATTTCTTTGACATTTTCTCCCTCACATTTCCTTTCCTCACTTCATTCATTCCTGGAAGCCAACAAAGCACTTCCGACCACAGGTCCTTAGTGCTTGCTCTCCCTTCGGAGCGTCTTCCGGAGAGCTGCAAGTCTCATCTGTCTCTTGCTCCCATTCAAAGGACTCCTTCCTTCATGCAGAGACCCCACCAGCACCCTCAGCCCTTATGTGCTGCTTTGCATTGTATTTCTTTGTGGTGTTCATCACAACCTAAAGTCATTTTTGTTGTTGTTTTTACTAAGGCTTAATCATTCTCAGTACTAAGTGAGGGCTACACATGTTGCGTTCACTGTTAAGTGTGAACAATCTAGCACATAGCAACTTCCCACCAAGTATTACTGAATAAATGAAGAATTAATAAAGCATCTGTTTGTGACATTACTATTAATATACATTGCTAATTAAATTAGTTCTTTTACCAAAGCTTCTGCATTACCGAATAACACTTATTTAAATTTATTTTAACTGAAGCATAAAAAATGTAAAGTCTGTATCATTTCACTCTTGACTTCAAATACTTCTGAATTATGCCTTTATTTGAAGAAGTAGATTTGATGAAAATTTCCATTGCTAGATACAAAAACTGCATCGTAATCTGTGAGAATTGATTGAGTTGCGGGTGGTTAAATCTGTCATCGATCACTCATGTATATCCTTATTCAGCATGGGGTTGTTACTATTTTGTAGTGTTTTTTTTTATTCCTGGATAAGTATAGCGCTATGTAAAGCACTTTATGTTGCAATCACTTTACGAAGGTGAGGGTGTCTTTTCCTCAGTGGGATGTGGCGTAGAGGTTCTTCAGGCGAAGGGCTCATGAAAAGGCTGAGTGGCTTTGACTGTGAATCTAGGTTCTCACCATCCTTTTGCACTGCAGTTTCTGCATCTGCAAAATGCTGATAACCATACTCTTTTAATAGAGTTCAACAGGGTTAATAAGTTGTGACCATTAAATGAGTTTATAGGCACACAGTACTTTGGAAGTTAATAATTAGTATTAGTTTAATGTCTGTTATCATAGTCATCATCATCGTCATCCATTTAACCTACTAAATGGTGAAGACTTTCACTAAATTATTTTTCTTCAACCTTTTACTCCAATTTTTATCTATATTGCTCTTTTGTTATGCCATTCTAGGATGCATTCTACAATATTATAGAGGATTGTTTCTCTCACTTCCTTTATCACTTTCTTTTTATTCTACATGATTTTAATAATAGGTGAATATTTTAAGCTTCTTTACTACCTTTGCATGTGTATTTTATGTGTGTGTCAGAGAAAACCCATAAAATGTTGCTTATATTTTAGTATCACAAAGCACTTGCACAAAGTCATGTCAAAAATATATGTTGAGCCTTTATTCTGTGGTAAAAATAATCTGAGAGGCCATGATTATTTTCTGATTTTAGATCCTTTATGTTTCTGCCAACTCTTTCCCTATTAAAATTTTCTAATTTCATTTAAGAATAAAATCTATGAAAAAGATTAAGAGTTATTTTAGTATTTGTATGAGTTAATATTTATAAAATTTTAGCAGAGTACTAAGCAAATGTAGAATTTTAGAAATAATTAGTATAATATGTAAACATTATAAATAAGGTTATGTATTAAAAAATCTTATTAAAATTCCTTACATGAGAAAATGGAATTTGTTTCTTTATATTTTGTTCTCTCCACTTGGGACATTTTTTCCCCCTGAGTAATAAAATTATTCTTTTTAGAGAAAGAGGAATTTAATGTTATGAATTGAGACACCTTCTGTTGTATTGTGGGATGATGTCATCTCTGTTTTCAAGTTTCCATGTAGGAGAATGTTTAGATTCCCTGCAGCCATTTGATCATTAGAGAAATTTAACAATAAGAAAGGTCCTGAGAGACCACAGACAAGAGAGGTTGGTTGTTTGGTTGGTATTAGAGAAACAGCTGGACTTTCGCCAGTGCCAGGGGCTCATCAGCAGGCATGAAGACATTCACTGAGATCAGCAGTGTCAATTCAGAGTCACCTTGCCTGGCTCAGATGCCAACCCTAAGTGGCAGTTTGGAGAAATCACATTGAGATCCCCACTTCCCTGGTACTGGCACCTCTTGGGCTTCAGAGCCTTGTGAGAAAAGCACAGCATTTCCTGACTGATGCAGTTGACTCCTTATCTTACAGATTATGAGCATTCCAGTATCACTTCATAAGTGATTTGTGGCAGGTCCTGTGTCATGTTCCTCTTTCCACCTGTTTGATCTTCTCCATATGTTTAGGACAGAAATGTCTTCTTTCAACTTTGCTTCTAGTTTCCACTGCTAGTTTTTAACCTACCACATAGTCATTTGGTTCTCTAAAGATTGATCATACTGTGCTACAAATGTGTCATCATATAAAACCAAAAATTCCCTTAGGATATTGGCCAAATTATATGCACAAGGAAAAAATAAAGCTGACTTAAAAGTTCAATAAATCCCAGGAGGTTGGTACTACATTTTGGAATGCCAAAAAAATATCATATTCTCACATTGCACCTCCCAAATTAAATTCACAGGGGCATCAAAAAAAAAAGCTGGACTGCCACCACTTTACACCACCCTCAGAAGTATAATATGACAAGGGATAATTTCTTCCTACGTAAAAATCAATGAAGCTGTGGAGGAATGATAGGGATTTAAGACAAAAGTTTTCCTAAGAAGAAACCTTGTACATTCACATCACACAGATTTTGTTGGGTGTATTTTACCCTCATGCTCTGTGCTTAAAGAAAACTTAGAAGAACTGAGCTGGGGATGGTGCTCAGTTGTACAGTGCTTGTGTAACATGTACAAGGGCCTGAGTTCTATCCCTAGTACCAAAAAAAAAAAAAAAAAAAAACCCTGCCCAAGTGTAAATTAAAGCAAGAATTGAAGTGCAGTAAATTAATTATAAATGTTATGGGCCTGCTGTTTGAGAGGGCTTTTCTCTAGAGATTACAAATAGAATGAAGTACATCCAATTAAGTACCAGATTGACAGGAGTTTTTCTTTGTGCTCACTGGCGACGCTCAGATAACTCATTCAGAATCAGAGAATCAAGTACCCTTAATAACAGTAGGGCTCCACTTTCTACTTCTTCTGGCATTTCTGTCTCCACATACAGAAATACTGGGTCTCCTGTAAAGTATGTGCATTTGTCTGGATGTGAGTGATTAAAAATATCAATAAGAAAAAGATGCTGTTGTTCATTTTTCTCTAAACAGATTTAGAACATTTCTCTCTGAATGTGTCCTCCACAGCTTCATAGCTCAAAACCAAATTAAGAACCACATTCAAGTAATAAAATGTTATAGGAAAGATTTTGCATGAAAACATATAAATATGTACAAGAAATAATTTGAATATTACGTGAAATATGTGTTTACATGTTATCTCAAATTAGACAGTCCAGTTGATAATGAAATAAGAGGAAGCCCAAAATCACCAATCCAAAAACTTCCCCATGAATAAAATGTCATCAAAACTATTGCATAGATTTCCCTTTCTAAATGTATAAGAATAATTTTAAAAGTAAGCAGATTATTTTGCTCGTCTTCTATTTAGCAAAGATGATTACACAAAATAAATAGAAAAATTTTGACAGCTGGGATAATGTGTCTTAATAGTTCATTGACTGGCAGAATGGTTGAGCCATCTGCATATTTATTTCTATTTCTAGGGTGGTCCAGCTGCATGTATTCCATTTGATACTGTTTTCAATTAGATCTGCACTCTTAATAGATGTAATTATTTTTCATAACCACTCTCCTAGGGGTTTTACTCAAAATGGGCAATAATAAACATATATTAGTGATACAGCTAAGTCTTCAATTTTTTATTCCATTTTCCAATGAGAGTGAAAACTATTAATACTTGAAAATAAATGTATGATTTTTATGCTCATTCACTGCATCTCAGTGTACTTCCCCACTGATTTCATGAACTACTTTTTTTATTCATTGAGTTTATTGGTACTACTCTTTATCACTCTTTATATTAAAAATATATCCATCTGATACATTCATGTGAAAGAAATAGGTCGTATGTATTAATGAATCCCTAAAAATACATTTGTACTTTTTTTTCTCTACTTTGTGGCTGATTCTTTCCTTCACAATCAGATTTCCTTTAATGCTAAAGAAACTCTTCTGTTTGTCCATGAAGTACAATGAAAGCTGAATTACAATTCGTTTTTTTCCTCAGGTCCTCAAATGAGAAAGGTAGTGTCAGAAATGTGTGACATGCTGAGATGTAGCTGAAAGCAATAAGAGACTGAAATCATTCCCACAACAGAAAAGCCTGCGGGCAAGTTAAATGGGCCAATTAAAACATTCCCAGTCATTCCCGATGGTTTTTTAAGTCAGATGTTAATTATCACTGGACTCGCTTGGGACTGAGCACTCTTTCCCTGTATGGAGACCTACTTGGACCTTAATTTGGCTTTGTCAAAATAACCTTTATCTTTGAGAAAAGTCTTCTTTAACTTGTCAGGCTGATTAAGGTCTGATGTTCCTGAATGGTGAGCTAATTTTGTTGTGAAGCCCTTTAATATCCACACTGAGCTCATAGAAGGAATATGACAAACATTCCTGTTAAATATTCTCAGGTACATCCCAAGAGATTATCCTGAGGCCTTATTTAGGATGGTATTTTCTTTGTAATTATTGGACAATAGATTAGAAAATAACTTTCAATGGTTATTTTCTTGTAAGAATGGCAGCTAGAAAAAAAAATGAAACTACTTTGCACATGACAAATATCATGGCTCCAGTTTATTGCCCTAGAGAAAAGAGAAATGTGTTATTGATAGTGTAGTTGGCAGCCTTTAATTAAGACCTTTTGGAACAGTTGTGGTCCTGAGAAATGATTCAAATAATTGTTAAACTGCTCAACTTTAAAGAGCAAAAAACATTCCCAAGGACTCACGATTTATTGAAAGTCTTAGAAATTGAATGTATGTGTTATTATGTGCAACAGTATACCTCCTTATTGTTATTGTTATTTAACATCCTTGTTCTCTTAGTAGATTTCAAATCACCTAGTCCTGGTCACAACCAATCCCACAGTGGCATGACGATTTATTATACTGTGCTGAAACGTTTTATGTTTGGAGACTCGCTAAAAAAAAAAAAAAAAAAAAAAAAAAAAAAAAAAAAAAAAAAAAAAAAAAAAAAAAAAAAAAAAAGCTTCCTGTACATTCTAAGTGTTACAGCTCCAGGTTTATCTGAAAATCATGTTTAAAATTGTTTTCTACCATCTTGTCTCTGCTGGAGACGATCGCTTAATTGTAAGCACATGGTGTTCGTGGGCACATCGAGAGCTGTCTCATTTGTCTCCTCCCATCTGCCAAATCAGACAGAACTTGCTAAAGTAAGCAAAGTGGAGAAGGAGCCAGTTTTCTGAGAAACCTTTGAAAGGACACACGTGATATACTGCAGGGACACAAGGCGAGAGACAAACAGCAGAGAAAGCACATACACTTGAACAAAGTGGCATTTCCAAGTTGGAGTTAAATTTGACTGGCTCTGCAAGATGCAGGCCCAGAAGCAGTGGGGACATCGCCCACTAGATGGACTCGTTAAGAGTTTCTCACAACTTTCAGCTCTGCAATCTCAGTTTCCTCCAAACCTCACAAAGTTCCGTTTCTGGTAAATTAGGGTGATATAAAAGTGTGCAAGCAATATAAAATCTAAGAATCATATTGGCAGTTTGGGGAAATTTCACTGTACCGTGCGGAAAGTAGAGACAACAAAAGCTGAAGTCAACAAAACATGGATCCCTGTCTGGCAGGTAATTCAGTGAGCAACTTTTACATCGCCTGAAGTTAAAGGTTTTGTACTTAAAGGAGAATGAATCATCTTTCTGTATTTAAGGATAGATTCAGTCCTCAAAAGAGTGAAAAGATCTCTATGGTCAGGCCCATTTCCCATCACAAAAGCTGAACTCAGATTATCATCAGATGCAAGTTAAAATGCTAGTTCCCCAAAAGTTTCTGTTAATTTTTATAACCCACTAGAAGATTGCAGAAACATTCAGTGATTTCCCCACCGTAATTGTAATCACTTGTGCTTTGTATAATGCTGTTCTGAGAACATCAGTTGCTTACAATTGATAACACTTCTAACCTAGAATTACACAGCCAATTATGTGCCTCTTTCATTTGTCACAGCAGATTAGATTTCTAGCCCATCTAGTTAGGCAGATTGCCTCTCTGAGTGACCAACATAAACAATGTTTCAATGTAAGGACAAAAGACCATAATGGGACCCAAAGTGAAATAAATGAGCAGGTCTCGGTGTGTGAGCTTACTGAGAACATTAGCTTGTCATCATATATTTAGGGCCTTTTAGATATGAAAAGTAAATATGTAGTCTGATAAAAACACTGACTGGAAACATCGATTTTATCATAGAATTCGTCTCAGAACAACTTTAAGGACATCTGTTTCTGTCATTCTGAGTATTAGTTAAAAAACACTGTCATACCTCTAGTTTAAAAAAAAATAAAATAAACTGCATCACTTCAACAGGGAAGTGACTCTCTAGGGCCATGTGACTGAAATGTTGAATTGGAGCTGAGGCTAGCTTTATCTCCCTGCACCGTAGCCAAAGTCAGCTTTGGGGTCAGGGGAGCTTTCTTCACACAGTAGTGGCTTAAAGGCTCACTATCATTCCAGTGAGCATATTGGGACTACAAGTTATATGTTGTTGATTTGACTGGGTGAAAGGATCCCCAGGTATCTGGTTGAACATTATTTCAGAGGATGTCTTTGAAAATATTTCTAGAAGGATTGACAGCTGAATTGATAGACTGTATAAAACAGATGGTCCTCTCCAGTGTGAGTGGATATTATCAAGCCAATTGATGGTTTCAATAGAATAACAAGATTAAGGAAGACTGGGTGCATTTATCCACTGACTGTGATAAGATCTGACTTGACTGTCAAGTCTTGGAACTCCTCTCTGCATGTCTGAACCTCTTTTCTCCCTGTCTCTCCCTCTCTTCTTTTTTGGTTCTGCTTATCTGAAGAAGTAATAGTTAATGAAGACACATGACAAGCTGTTTTACCATCAGAAGCAGAAGGACTCAGTTTTCACTTTTGTTTGACCATTTTAGGCCATCTATGAGAAAAACAAACTTTCTAAGGTTGATGTTGATCTTATCTTTTAGAAACTTCTGCATAAGTAGAACTGGGGATCACTTTTAGTATACTGTCTAATGGTGGGGGGCACTCTAAGATATTTTATCCAATAGTGAATTGTACCTAGTACAATAAGAGGCTTTCCCCTTTACCCTTTGACTTCCTGTGCTTTTCTGTCACAGAAGACACCACAGTATCTTCTACTCTGGGGGCTTCTCTGTTTTTTGTTTTAATTTTAAGCTTCACTTAGACAAGGTTGAAATACATATCTGTACCATCAAATTCATAATGTGTATTAAATAATTTGTTAATAAATATTAAGTGGTAATATGTTGTGATTTAGGCACATCTCTATGAATCATATTATATTTGTGTGCTATTTCCACCATTTTCTTTGAGCTTCTTTCATTTTAACCTACTGTGGGCTATTCATTTCTCTTGAGAAATATTATAGTGTAAAAACCTGACTGACAAAGGCTGCTTTTGGCATGAGAAGATGTTGTTTTAACTATAAAACATAATACTTATAATAACTGTAAAACATAATACTGACTTAAGAACCTTGGAATATAAGCAATGGCAGCACAACTCAGTTGCAAATAGCTCCTGTAGCATATTAATAAATTAATAATTTGCACATCCCAAATTTGGAAATCTAGTTGATGTACTGCTTTTCACAAGGACGAGTATCAGTGTTGGGTTACCACAAAAAGGTGTCTAGACTTTTTGATTTAAGGGAGAAATTCCTTTCATAGCATGCTGGTCACGTAACGAAAAAAAAAGTTAAACTTTGTGGTATTTGTTCTCTAGTCTGTGCTAAACGTTCACAGCAACATAATGCACTACGGTGATTTGCACCCGTGTCATTCGCTGAGTGTCTTTAGCAGTGAAGGGGCCAGTTCTTTCTCCCATGGAGACCATCTCTTTTTGAAGAAGAAACAGAAGAGAAACAAAACACACAGCACACCCTGAAAAAACCCAAGAGGGATAATGGTAGCTATTTCTGTAATTATACAGAAAAATAAAAACCATTTGTTTTCTAGAGTGGCTTAGGCTGCTTTTTATTACTAGGAAAAATACCTGAAACAAGCATCTCCAGGGGAAGAAAAGTTTATCTTGGCCCATGGTTTTAGAATACAGCCACTTGATCCTGTTGCTTAGGGCCTCTGTGGGCATAGAATATTATCCCACCACACAGTGTCAGCTGAGGATGTGGCTCTCAACTCACAGTGGATGGAAAGAAATGGTTACGGGAGCTAGGAAGGGACTGGGCTTTCAATAATTGCTCACGGGTATGAGTTAACTTCCTTCCATTAACCGTTCCCCTTCCTAAAAATCCCACTGCCTCCCATGAATGCCACGTACTGTGGGCATTCAAGAAGATTTCATATCCAGACTAATATATACAGGTTTGAATGAAAAAGCTGCTGAATAAGTGAATATTGACAAAAGGAATGTATTTGGGAAGGTTTATTCTCAAATTCAAGTAGGATGAAAATGTGCTCCCTTAGGGAATGAATGTTCTGCCCTCTGCCTTTCTCATAAGCAGATTTATCATTTCAATTGATCCCAAGTTCAGACATTTAACAGACCACCCTGACCTTCCCCTGTCCTTCTCCTGTTCCTTACTTGAGGTCTTGCCCAGAAGTCCTGCTTTTCTTTTTTAATCTCACTTCCTGATTCTATCAACAAAAAGCCACAGAGGCTTCAGTTCGAGCCTTCCCCACTCTGAGGGTGTTTTGCTTAATGGCAGCCCTTCTGGGTCTTTAGGAATATTGATTGGATATTGACTCCACGTAATCTTTCATCTTTTTGCACAGCTCCAGTCAGAACTTCAACAGGTGGCAGCACGGAACTCATCATGCTATGTAAAAATTTCAGATTCTGACTTAGAATAAGAGTGGGTCAGGGCCGGAGGGTTAGCTCAGTGGTTCCGGCGCCTGCCTCACAAGCAGAAGGACCTGGGTTCGATCCCCAGTAACCACATATAATGCTGGGTGTGGAGACACGCCCACCAACAATCAACACCTCATACCACAATGCCGGACGTGGTGGCTCACGCCTGTAATCCCAGCACTTGGGAGGCAGAGGCAGGAGGATTGCTGAGTTCGCGGCAGCTTGTCTGGGCACCATAGTGAGCTCAGGGCCAGCCTGAACTACAAAGCGAGACCCTGTCTCAAAAGCAAAAAAAAAAAAAAAAAAAGAGTGGGTCATCCTTTTCTCAATTGTCTTCTTTCCGCTTCCTTACTTCCTCCAGCCTTCCAAAAAGAATGACCATTTCTGGGTTCCAAAAGTTTTTATTTCCAAGAGTCATAGAAAAAGGACTTACAAGGATTGATTAACGAGAATAACTTGCTGGAAGAAATTAAGAGATCAGGTGTAATGTAGACAATAAATGAAAGAGTATTTAAAATATCAGAGGTCAAAAATTTCCAAAGCCTAGATTGTCCAGCTACAACTAGTTTCCATGTACAGTCAATATTCCACAAATCTTCCCAATGTATCTTGAAATTAGGAACTTGTTTAGCTTTTCTCACAATATATCTTTTGTATATAAGTCAGGTATTTCTTTTTTTTCCTAGGAAAAATGCAGATCAGAGCAAAAAAATAATTCCAGACATTGCTGAGGCCTTTTGGCTAAGATCAAGTGCAATAATTTTTGGAAATATATAAATACTAAATTCATAGTATTCTTTCAACTTTCCTCAAGATTGCTGTTTTAATCAGAAAAAAGAGGAAGAGAAAGAGGGAACAGAAACAGAAATCCTTTGCTCTTGCCTGTTTGCTGTTTATCACTGTTTAAAGATGTTTCTCTTAAAGAAATCTTCCATTAACTCAACTATCATTGCAGCTGGTCCTCTCCTGCAAAACAAAGAGAAATTTCTTGAAATAAGCTATTAGATTCATTATCTCTTTTCTCTTCTGAAGTAATTTCTATCAGTTTTATCTTCCAATATTGCCTAAGACTGTACTGAGATAATCAAAATCATTGAACTCTTGAGTTTAAAATTTCCTAATGATGCTTTTTTCTTTCTTTTCACTGGAGTGACTTTAGAGAGGATTTCTTTTCATATCATACTCCTTCTTAAAGTGCAATTCCCCTTTTCTTTCCATAATCAGCAAGGCTACATCCTACACTGTTTCATTCCTCTCCTTGATAAGTAGTTAACTGCCTATGGGCGTATGCTCTGGAGTGATTTTTTAAAGAATCTCTCTATTTAAACATCTAAATTCCCCAAACTTCCCCTTCTCTACTGATGCCTGTTTAAGTCAGCGGTGTTCACATCTGCCCAGGCACTTCTCACGGGAGACACACATCTGGTTATGTCACTCTTGTTGCTGACTCTTCCATGGCTTTCGTTTGCTTTGAGTAGAAGTCTATAGTATTCAGGCTGGTGCCTATGTCCCACCATAGCTTGGTTTCTGGCTTCCTCTTCTACAATGACTTTAAATCAGTGTCTTTTTCTATAAATACAGTTATCACCACTGAGTTTATTTCAATCTTTTCATAGTACGATGCAATGCGCTTTTTATTTCTCAAGTCTAAACCTATGACTATATCTTTCTTCTGCCTGAAACATGTCTTCCCACTTCATGATAACTACAGGGCAGATGGGGTGAGACACACCCGTGTGCTGTCCTATCTCCACCCTGAGACACACATACATTGAGCCACGACTTGGTTTAAGATCAAACAAGTGAACTTAGATTTGTTGTCAGTCATTGAGCTCTGGATATTTTCACCCTAGTCATATTACTTTTATTATTATTATAATTTCCTGGCTTGTTTTGAACATTCAATGACTTTGGTAATTAGAGGGAAATAAAGTTCTCCGTGGAGGAAAACACACAATTGGCGACAACCATGTCATGAGTCATCTGAGCCTCCACGCAAAGCTTTCGTCACATTTTTGAGGGCTATGTTCTGAGGTGGAAGTCTCGGCTCTTCTCATGTAGAAGAGAGACGTTCCCAGCGAGAATGATGAGAAAGCCCAGTTCTATGTGGATGTGGCTTCCCATGATGCCTTTTGAATCTTTCAAGTAAGAGTGGTTGGAATAAATTGACTGGAGAAAACATTAAGGATTGTGTACGTTACCAAGGATGTCACATTTTTCTTTTCAACCTTTTTACCCTATTAAAATTTGATCAATTATTTAAAAATTTTCAGTCTAAAAACAATAAAAATGTCTATTGCAATTTTCACATAAGAAATGTGATTTAAAACCTTATTAATTTGATTTATTTGTAATATTCCTTATGTAACTAGACACCTCTGATTTTAAATATAAAATATCCTTCATAATAGTAATACACTAGCCCACTTATTCGCTAGTGGAAGAAATGAAGGTACTTGAAAGGTGTGGTGTAAGCAACCCATGAGTACGTCTTCGTTTCTTTTACGTGAAGTGTTACAGGCTTCTAGAGGTTCCTCAGACACTGAAACTGCTGTGTGGGCTGAAAGTGAGTTCGTATTACTCCCTGTAGAAAACAGCCCCAGCTATAGCCTACATGATTCTACAACTGGAATCAAGGAAAATAATAGTAAAGAAGGCATTACAGTAATTTTCAATCCAGCATGCAATTCGATTCAAACCCAACGTATTTCTTACAGCTTTTGCAAATTTTACCATTATCATTATGAGATTTTAGAATTAAATTTTGATAGCTGCATAATTATAATTGCACCACTGTATCTATCAACATGACAAGATATCTTAAAGAGATACCAACACTCATGCATCATCAGGTTTTACAAATTTCCCCTCTGGTTATTGGAACAGATGGCAGGAAAAACATATCTTGGAAACCACTTGAGAACAAGGGCATATCTCATCCAAAAAGTAAAAAATGTAAATCAATTTACTTTGCTCAAATCCTATTGGAAAGATGGTAAAAATTAAAGAGAAGTAGAGACTTGCAAAGAAAAATTGTGAGACACTTTCTACATCTAAGCCAAAAGATGCAGTGGAATAGAACACAGGAATGACATAAAACTTGATTACAGAAATGAGAACGTGTAACTACATAAAAATAGCTAAAGTAATAGACAGTGGTGACCATACCTGGTTAATATACTATAGTGTTGGAAGATCAAACCAAAAGCAATAGTATTTGATGAAGACTGTTGCTATTTCAGTAAAGAGGACTATTTTGGATGGCATTACTGCAAATACGAATGGACTTTAAACTTTACACAATTCAATCACTGATTGGTGTTATACTTTTTTATTAAATTCAATTTTCTCTATGAACATTAAGGGAACTAAGGTCGTATAAACACAATTAAGTTTATGATGGAAATAAAGCAGCTCAATCTTCTGAAGGGCAAGAGTAAGCAAGCGATCTGCTGACTTACAACATATTAAAGTTATTCCATTTCTCTGGGTCTATACTATGAGCTCTTAAAGCATGATGTAATATATTATTTACATAAATTGTGGGAACAGGTGAAATTCCATTCAGACTGCACCTGTAATTGGTTCATACAATTAACAGTGAACCTGGAGAGTGCAAAAAGTCATTTCCTTAAAAAATTACTAATCTTTACATGACAATCCCAGAGAGACAGGGATGTAGCTCAGTGATGCCACAACTTGCCTGGCAAGCATAAGGTCCTGGGTTCAATTCCAGGTACCAGAAAAGAAAGTGATAATGGCACTCCCTTCAGGCTTCCTTTTTTTCAGCTTTCATAAAAGAATATATGTTTAGCCGGGTGTGGTGGCTCACGCCTGTAATCCCAGCACTCGGGAGGCAGAGGCAGGAGGACTGCTGAGTTCGAGGCTTGCCTGGATTACATAGTGAGCTCAGAGCCAGCCTGAACTACAAAGCGAGACCCTGTCTCAAAAAAAAAAAAAAAAAGAATATATGTTTAGAAATACTACAGAGTAACTTTGCTCCTTTGTAAGTTATATCAAAATCTAAAAACACATGAGTGAGTAGTTAATTACAGTAATGGTGCTCTATTGAATATATTGGGGACAGAATGTTGAATGACAGTGAAAGTCTTCTATCCTGTTGCAAATATCATGACTTACATATTAAGTTAGTACACATCTACTGCATCTGTGCAAATAAAAATGGTCATATATTCTCCAGGGAAGTGACATTTGAAATACGGAACACATAATGCCACATGCATAAAGTTGTATCACTTATTAGTTTTGAAATTGACAAACATAATTGGCATTTGGAAATTGATAATTATGAACATGCTCAAATATATCTGTGTGTCCATTGTGTCTGTGACTATGTGTCATGAAGACAGAAACAACTTACAGAAGTGAGAGGCGTCTGCACTGGCTGGCTCTCCCACCCATCATCTCTAGTTTTTCCACTGTAAGAAATTTGTTCTGGGCCAGATAAAGTTGTAATCAATTATGAATTTCAGCGACTTCTCATTCAGTGTCCCACTGGTTCCATTAGCCCAACTAAATACAAAGCTAACAATTTCCTCTCATGCCAAGGGCCTGTGAGCTCAGTGAATTTGTTCGAAGGCAGAGAGAATTCCAACAGAACAGGAGCGGTGCTGCGACCCTATCACCCTTGTCTGGTAGAAAGACGTGGTTGCTTTCTGGCTCCTTGACTCTGTTTCTTTCTCTCTTTTCTTTTATCTCACTTATAATCATTTCACAGCTGTTGTCTAGCAAATTGTATAAGTGTCTATTCCTTTCTTGTTGTTCTCTTTCTTCCACAATTTATGCTTTGTAATGAAAGATATGTGTTTTCTTTGTATGTGTTTTCTTCAGTGCTACATACACCAGCAATATCCGGAAGTGCTACAATGCAGCCGGGACTTAAAAAAATACGTTTTGAAGGAAAAATTTCCTTTATCTTGAGAATGCTTGTGTCCAAATTCATATCCCACATCAACTATGATCAGATTTCTTGTCCTTTTGCCAAATTTCCAAAGCAGTTTGACTACATAATTTGTTGAGCCCAGTGAAAAATGAAATTGTTCCAAAGTGATTACAACTTTGCAGACAAAGCCAGCAGAGCATTAAACCAAGTACAAGCACTTTTGAGTATGAGGTTATATGCAATAGTGAATATTTTGCAACTATGAAATGAGCCTTAAATGAGTTTAAATTTGTAAATTTAAAAGCCTTATGAGTTTAAATTTGTATTTAATGCATAAGGCAATAAAGATATTCTTTACTTCTTCTAAGTGTGCCATTGTTTATAGGTAGCTCATTATAAATGATACCACAGTCAGCAGGCTTACATATTAAATCAGATAGATAGATAGATAGATAGATAGATAGATAGATAGATAGATAGATGATAGAGATAGAGATAGATAGATAGATAGATAGATAGATAGATAGATAGATAGATAGATGATAGATAGATAGACAGATAGACAGAGAGGATAGATTATATGGAAATGGAAGTGGAGTGCTATTTCCATTTAAAGGACACTTAGTTTAAAAGAACATACATTTTATGTATTCTTTAAGTATATAGTATGGTTTTTTTGCATGGAGCTGGGATGTGAAGGCCCCACAGACACTGGTAACCCTACATAAGAGGTTGTTCTCAGTTCATTTTAAAGTCTAGACTGGAGATGTAGGTCAGTGGTGTCATGCCTGCGTGGCAAGTACTCCTGAGTTCAACACCCCGCTAAAACACACGCACAAAGAAGTCCAGTGGACATCCAGAACCTGTATAATCACCTGCCTTTTATATCTGAGGGGACTGAGGCGAAAAATCTGAAGACTCCAAAGCAGATAGTACATCCATTAAGACTGTCCACACCTGAGACAGAGCTGATTATAACTCATGAGTGCTGCTGAAGACAAAAGAGAGAAAATAAATCAGTTGAGAACTATTGGTGTGTGTCACACTTGCAAGACTTCTTGTACCCCGTGCCTATCATGATCAATTTAGCACTTCATACATATGGAGGCAAGTTTAGGAGGGCCAGAATGCAAAATTTAATCAAGAATAATTCAGAATTCAGGTTTCTTTCCTAGAGTTTAGAGTTTGTGTAATCACATTCTCATAAATGTCAATCATAATAATTACATAAGAATATTTTGTCTTTTATAAACTACATTTAACTGATTAAAAAGCCATATATAAAATAGTTTCATAATTTCAGAATTGTATGCAGGATTTATTCCAATGTCATTAAGCCACTCCAAAAGAAATCTTTTCACAACTCCAGTCCAGGAGTGTAGAATTCACTTCTATGCTGAGTGCTTCTGAATATTCCTACTGTCTAGAACTGGAAAATATAGTCAGTAGAAGCAAGCTGTCTATAAAGGAACACTTCCTTCTTAACATAAAAAGTGTTAGCTACTCATTTTGAGAAATGAATACATTAATAACAGAAGCTTGATTGTCCATTCCAATGTGAAGTTGGTGTCTTTTCCATAAGAGTAAAAAGAAGAAAATATTCTTAAAGAGAAATGAATTTAACTTGCTTAAATGTTGTTGGTTTAATCTAGAATCTTCTCTCCCTCCACACTTTCTAAGCATAGAATACCCAGGTACCACTTGAAGTTGGATAGTTTCTGGTGACTTACTTTATAATGATATTGCAGATGAGCAATGATTGTAAAAGTTGATCATCAACCTTTGTCAACAATATCTCCATAAAGAAAGCATTTAGCTGTAAAAAAGAAGAAGGTAAGAATAGTTCTCTTGGCAAAATTACATTTGAAAATAAGGTATTTAGAGGTGGGGAAAATAATTTTCTCTAAGAAGTAATCCTATCAGAACAGCTGCAATGAGTGGACCTGAGCAAGAACTTTCCAAAGATCTCAGTCATATTAGGTGCCACAAGGTGTCACATTCAACCAGTAGCGACCTGGATTTAGGTCCTAATCGAATTCTGGATCTATGCCATCACCCTTATGAAAAAAGCAAATTAGGTAATAGAACTAGATCACAATACAAACAAAAATAGGCCTTGAAATAGCCCTTAATTCAGGTGAATCAGAGCAAAGTTATGATCTTTATAAAATTCTGACACATTCTACAATTTGGCTTAGTAATAAAACAAGTACATTCAAAATGAGGCAAGTGAAGTTTAAAGAACAGACAGTGGATTATTTTTCAAATGAAAAACAGCTTGTTCTGTATTAGTCTCTTTGTCTCAATTAAAAATGGTTTGTCAGGGCTGGAGATTTAGCTCCGTTGTTTCAGTGCCTCCCTGGCAAGTGCAAGGTCCCTGGTTGGATCCCTGGTTAACCACATATAGCAATACCGAGCGTGATGACCCACACCCACCAGCAGTCAGTACCCAATACCACAGTGCCAGATGTAGGGGCTAATGGCTATAATCCTAGGACTCCGGAGGCAGAGCCAGGAAGATTGCTGACTTCAAGGCTTGCCTGAGCTACAAGGTGAGCTCAGGGCCAGCTTGAACTATAAAGCAAGACCCTGTCTCAAAAGAAAAAAAAAAAAAAAGATTTGTCAAGGAAAAGCTTTCTTTTCCTCCTACTTCTTCTTTTCCATAGCTTTCTCTTTCCGTTCTGCTTCTCCTTCATTCTTCTTCATTTCACAAAATTTTAAAGTTAAAACAAAAACCTTGGGTTTCCCTAAAATCAGTTTGATGCCATGTTTCCTAATCTTCCTTTAACCTTAGCTATATCTCCATTGTCTTTCAGATCATGGTCAAATGTTGGTTTATTAGTTTGAAAACCCTAACTTTTGTAGAAAATTTGGGAATAAGGCAGAGTTATAAGATCTATGTTCTAATATTGTAGTAATGATCTAGGACGAGAATTGGAAAAACCTGGTGAACTGTGACATCAAAAATCCTTAAGTGAAGAAAGTTAAGTAGAAATTTTAATTGAAAATTTTGTTTTCAAACTTGAGCATGATGTGTTTGAAGTATAAATCACTTTCTCATTTTTACATTATAATATTAATAAGAGGGAATATGACACACAACAGTATTTAGCAAAAAATTCTGTTGAGACAACTGCTGAAATTATTTTCTCCTCCGTAGAATTTAGATGCTACATTAGCAGGAATTTTAGACTTTTACTTACTCCTGAGTTCCTAGAGCCTATCCAGGCAGTAAAAAAACACATACATGAAATAACTTTTTCGCAGACCACAAATACCATCGGTGTAGTTTAGATAAACTCTGGCATGGATTTGATACTCACGAAAACTATGAAGTGCCAGGAACTTTCTATCTGTGCACCGTCTGGGTAAGTAGAATCCAGAGGACATTTTAGGCTGTAGAACGTACAGAAAGGAGATACAGAACCCTCAAATGGGCGGTGCTTGGGCTGTGAAGTCATTCACTATCAGACTGGGATGGGTTTACATGTGTCTGTGTCTGTGTGTATACAGGAAGGGGAAAGAGACAGGCTCAAAATATATAACAGTTTAAAAATCATTTTAAAAACTTAGAAGTAGAAGATGATAGATCAATACATCAATAGACAGACAGACAGATAGATAGATGGCAAGCAGGCAGACAGAGAGACAGGGAAATTTAAGGATGGTTTTATTTTGAATGGTCACATGAGGATTAATCACAGCTGAGTGCCTCTGCGGCTGAGAGAAGATGAATATTGTAGTGGTTCCATAAATCAAAGGTGAGCAAACTGTGACTTGCAGGGTAGCCAACTATTTCTGTAAATAAAGTTTTATTAGAACACATTTGTATCCATTTGCATTACCTATGGCTGCTTTCACACTGCAGTGGCAGAGCTGAAGAGTCCTGCAAAAGAACATCTGGTCCATAAAGCGTAAACATTCGACATCAGACTCTTTACAAAAGCTTTTCCAGGATTTGCAAGAGATGAAATAATAGAAAACAGCATGCTCACTACATGGGCTGTATTCTATATGTGGTGTGTGTGTGTGTGTGTGTGTGTGTGTGTGTGTGTGAGTATGAAGATAGCTTGAACAGAAAAGGGCAAACCTTTCTAAATTTGAAAAGTCTGAGGTTCAGGGATTGAAATAATGCCATAGAGTTGAAGTAACTTCTCTAATCCTGAACCTTATGTCCCAGGACATAGAAGGCAGTGATGTGTGCTTATACAAGAGTAATGTGAGTAGACCTTAGGACTAGGAGATGTGACTGGACTGACAGTCATACATATTCTCAGATGCACTAAAAAATACTCTTCAGTTAGGTCAATGTCTGTCTCTGATTCTCTCTTTCTGTCAAGTCAATATTTTAATAAAACTCAAAAAACGTTGAATTTTTTGAAAAAAATTGCATCATGAAAAGACCATAGTCTCTATATCAAGTAAATGTGGGATTGCATTTGATCTCTGTTTTAGATACATGGTTTTGCAATCGGTGGAACTTCATGGTGAGAGGCTCAGGGTACCTGTCTGTGGGGCAGGGGTGGGAGACCAGTGACACAACACTTCAGGAAGTAAGAACAGGTAAAGAAATAAAGGACAGGAAGTGTCTAAACAAATGCTAAAGGAAGGGAGGTTGCTATCATTTTGATGTTTTCCATGATATCGGATTTAATTCCTTCAACATTAGAGTTGCATAATGTAATGAAAAACATTAGAAAATCACTACGACCATTTACCTGCTTTCTCTGTCCCCAGTGATATCCTTCCCTAAATTTTTTCATACTATTATTAATTAGGATAAATTTGCATAACTCCAGACCTACTTAGAATGAAAAGGAGGACAGAAATGTAATGCTAGTTTTGTTTTCACTTTGACTAATCCAAAGTTCAACTTTATTCTTTAAGGTCAAGCTCTTTGAACATTCTACTCTGTTTTCCTACTCTACGTGGTCTACAGAAATCAATTTTTTTCAAAGTTCTAATTCTTCCTTACATTTAACAAGAAGAGGGAAAGAACATTTTTATACCCCTGAGTATGCATACAGATCCCATATCATGGAGCTGTCATATTTATACCAAAATTAGTCTTGGGTAGCTAGGAATATAACTTCCCCTGGATGTACAAGTTCTATGTTGTCTATTAGAAAGTAAAAGAGGCGGAATGTATTTTAGATATTCACAACAAATAAAACATTTCCTAAAAGATGACTTCTCTCTCACTTTTTGAGCTGTTTAGTCCATGCCTCTCTCTCCCAGTCCCTGGTGTTTGCTGAGTATACCCGCAGCACCCATCTCTGCCTCCTCTATCGGCCATTCTTCCCTGAGAGTCTACGGTTAAATTTCCCTCTCCTTTTATGCAGATGAGTCACTGGAGTGGCCCCCATTCTAATCTAGTATAATGTCAGCTTGTTGATATCTGTGAGGACACTATTTCTAAATAAGGTCTCATTCGCCAAAACTTATAAGTCCTGGAAGGTAGGATTTGAAACATATTTATGGTTGGAGGGAGAAAAGACTTCCACAAACTGTGGTGAAAAAATGTGTAAACACTATTAATAACATTATTTAAGACTTCAGAGACCAGACCTATATTGTGAGGCTACACACACGTCCTGAGAAACTATGGGATCGAGTGGTACTGACATTCCTACATTTACATCTTGGCGGAAGATTTGAAATAATGAAATATGGACACCATTGGTGACAGGTAAAAAGGTGGCACAAAGGTAAAATAAAGAGACTTCTTACATGCTAGTTAGGCAATACACACATGACATTATCTTCTTTATCCATCATTCTTAATCTTTATTTAGATATCACTACAGCTCACATAGTTCTATGAATTTTATATAAACAATTTTACCCAATTTAAAATAATTTCTTTGCTCTCTAAAACTGCCCTTTATAGACTTTGTCCTCTGGATCACAACACCACCGACTGTTAGATATATATAAAAGCAGGTGTTGACAGTGACATCGAAACAAACAGCTAAGTGCATGTAAAAGTCTCAGGTGAGAGGAATCCTGGGAAAGATCACGGATCGTTGTGAGGTGTCACCTGCGTGCTGAGGACCGACGACTCAACCCTTTCTTACACACAGTTAAATATCTTCAGGAGGAACATAGCTCTTGAGGCTGCCCCTGAAGCCTCAGGCCTCGACAGAAGGTTTTAACTTAGTCTCTGCAAGTCGAGTCAGCTCAAGAAGTGAAAGGTAACATGAAGAAAAGCAAATCAATAAGATGCTCGTGCCTTTGGGAGAGCCCTTAACTGATGTGGCTTGAACCTCCTGAGCAGGAAAATCTGCTGCTGGCACAGATCTGTTCTACAGTTGACCAGGCAGAGGAGCAATGCCAGAGTTGGAGAAGCCCAGAAAATGCATCGTCAGAGGACGGACCCTCAGGCTGAGACTCCGGGGACCTTTTCACTGAATTGAATGAATCTTGAGCTAGACTATAGAAGACAGCTTTGGGACATGTAAGCACACAGTACAAGGAAATTGTGTAAATCCAGTGTTTAGAAGAACCAAAATTTTAGGACATATAACTGAGATATTACAAATTACTTTTATAAAGTACATGGTTCATATATATTCAATTTTGCTTTCTTTGCTTGTAACTCTAATAACATATAATGTATTCTTTCTTAATTCAGAAGTCTATTTGAAAGATCTAATTAGAGCACTGGTAAAAATATTTAGAGATGAAGCTCATGAGAAACTAGTGGTTTTAACCTGTTTTAAAAATCACCTTTCGCTGGGCATGGTGGCTCACACCTGTAATCCCAGCACTCAGGAGGCAGAGACAGGAGGATTGCTGAGTTTGAGGCTTGCCCGGGTACATAGTGAGCTCAGGGCCAGCCTGAACTACAATGCGAGACCCTGTCTCAAAAAAAAAAATCACCTTTCACTATTGTCTTATTACATGTCAAAATTATTCTTATTACTTTTTTGAAATATCTCCTCTCTGTTACTTTTTTTGTTGTGTGGTAGCCACATTTACATTAAAACTGCTATTAATAATAAACTATTGCATATTTTATATCACCATAATAAAATCATATATTCAAGGAGATATAAAATAGGGTTCGACTATTTCATTTATAATAATGTATGTCACATAATACATTTAAAATTACCATAACTGAAATATGAAGTGGAAATCCATACATAATGAATTATCCAGTTTGATTCTGTAATAAATTGCCTATGATTTCAGCCATGGAAACTAAGCCATCCACAACAGTAAAGCCTGGTGTATTGGAATAAAGTAATATTTTTGAAAAAGGGAAAATAAATATATTCAGGGTTTTAGGCCAATTTGACACCTGATACTTCACATAAGTTTAGAGGGCCAAGAAATTCAAATTGGAGGATTTTAGATCTAAAGCAGACCATATTCGAGTTTACTCCTTCAGAAAATATCTGAGTAAGAATCTCAAATAGAGAGATTTACTATGCAGGAATTCTTAAGGCTGAGAAGAAGCCTATGGATAATTTGTCACAAAATTTTAGGTTTCAAAGATAAAAAGGTAGTACAGGTTCTTTTGTCAGAAATCTATCCCTCTTCATATGGACATTTTGTTTTAATTATCTTTCATGAGCTGTGGGTATGTAAATATCATTCTTATACACTCTATGCTTTATTTTGTATGCATTTGTGTACACGTTCCCTGCAGACGTGACACACCAAAACACCTGAAAGGCCATGAAATTTGCATCATGGAAATGATTGTTTCACTGACAACAAGATCTCTGGAACATGACAAAATGGTCAGACGACATGAGTTCTGCCTGGGTGGGGCAAAGCTATACTTTTGTGCATCTGGAATGAGCCTTAGAAGACAGTTGTTCAAAATATCCCACTGTTATATATACTTTTTTCAAAAGAAATTTTAAATACTGTGCAGGCTCAACTCAAAATATTTACAGCCCCAAACTTGCCCAAGGACAATAAATTTGATAAAGTGGTGTCACTTAGGAATGTAATGTTAAGTGAAATAAATCACACAAGTATATTCAAATGTGGAGTGGCTTCTCGTTTATGAGAAGCACAAATAAAGACAAAATAGGAAACAAATAGGAAATAGGGAATTCAAATAGTTTCCCAAATGACAAATTTCATTGTTTTAAAAATATTTCAATATGTTTGCTAACTGCTTTCATTTCTATTACTAGACTATCTTAGTTTGTTGAAAGGAATAATTAATGCTACTGTCTGTTTCTGTTTTGTAAGAGTTTTTGTAAGCTATGTCTTGTATTCTGGGTAACCACTCTGAAGATTATGATACACAGTATCACAACTACTGTTATTCTCTTATTTTCTATTATGAAATTTTATTTTTTTAGAAAATAAACAAAAATTTTGAAACGTCCTAGAGTTACTGTTATGATTTGGATCTGGAACATTTCTCGAAAGCCTAATGTATTCAGAAGATTATGGGGCCCTTTCTTCATCAGGGAGTTTGTCCACCAAAGAATTTATAGCTGACCTGGTGTTTGCAGGGAAGGCCCGGCTAGCACTGGGTCAGTGGAGTCTAACCAGTGAGGGCCTCTCTTCCTCCCTGGTTCCTCCTTTCTCTGTATCCCGGATACTATGATATGAGGTTTTTGTTTTTGCTAGGTAACTTCCACCACGCTGCTTTTCCTCTGGAGCTGAGTAGGGGCCATAACCATGAGCAAAAATAAACACTTTGTTTTTTGAGTTGTACGACTATGTCCCAGTGATGAGCAAGTACCTAAGATACTTAGGTCACCAAAGGCTACACCTACACATCAGAGCCAAGTCGGGAGTTTGAATGGAGTCTCCCAACCACTTCTCATCCTGTGCTTTCATCCACTGAATTCTCCCTCATTAAGGGAGCATATCAGCCCTCCATCATCAACTCTGGGCAACATCAGGGCAAGGATATTGGCAGTAAAAGCACCTTTCTGTAGCTTTGAAGAAATGGACTTTGCAATTTTTTTTTTTTTTTTGAGACAAGGTCTCGCTTTGTAGTTTAGGCTGGCCCTCAGCTCACTGTGCAGCCCAGGCAAGCCTGGAACTCAGCAATCCTCCTGCCTCTGCCTCCCAAGTGCTGGGATTACAGGCGTGAGCCACCACACCCGGCACTGTGGTATGTGGTATTGATGGCTGGTGGGTGTGAGTCACCACAACCAGCACTGTATGTGGTCACTGGGATTGAACTCAGGGCTTTGCACTTGCCAGGCAGGCACTGGAACTACTGAGCTAAATCTCTGGCCTGGACTTTGAAAATTGTAAAGGGGTTTGAGATCTAAGTTCATGATGAAGAAAGGGAACCTACAGACTCAGGGTGGGCCGTGTTCCTTGGTTCCTGTAATTTGCTTACTGGAAACGGGAATGACAAATAGCAAAATGAAGACTATAGCACGGCACAGACAGCAGGTGCCTGTTGACTGACTCTAATATCTACACTATAAGAACAAATATTTTGAGCATTTCTTTGTTATTTACCCTTTGTTTTCAGTTTTGTGTTTATGGGGTTTTTCTTTATTTCGTACATTTTGGCCACCTCTTCTTTTAGGAATAAATATTCATTCTAGAAAAGCCCCTGTAATCTGCTTTTGATATCTTACTGCAAGACTGCAGTACTACAGTCAAAGACAATTGTATAATTTTTTATCTAACGGTCTGCTATGAAAATAGCTTGAGCATATCTTTTGGAGTGGACAGAACTATGATTACTTCTTGGATTGGACTTTATGCCTCTTCATGTTCAAGTATTCTGAACTCAATTCCACTCAACACTTCAAAGGCATAAAATACCATTTAAAGTTATACTTCAAGTGCCGGGCATGGTGGCTCATGCCTGTAATCCCAGCACTTGGGAGGCAGAGACAGGAGGATTGCTGAGTTCGCGGTGGCTTGCCTGGGCATCATAGTGAGTTCAGGGCCAGCCTGAACTACAAAAGCGAGACCCTGTCTCAAAAAAAAAAAAAAAAAAAAAAAAAAGAAAGAAAGTTATACTTCAAATGTTACATCTTGCTGACTCCTATAAATGAGTTGTGTTAGGTCTTTGAAATCTTAAGAAAAAAGATTTATCATTATGATATTATTTTAAAAGGCAGAAGAGGGAGGAGAAAAAGAGGGAGAAAAACCAACTGAGGGAGAGAGGGAGAAAGGAAGATAGAGAGAAAAGGAGAGTGAGAAATAGGAAGATCTGGGCCGGAGGATTAGCTCAGCAGTTCTGGCGCCTGCCTCGCAAGCGCAAGGTCCTGAGTTCGAACCTGGTAACCACATACAATGCTGGGCATGGTGACTCATGCCCACCAGCAATCAATAGCACATACCACAGTGCCTTGCGTGGTGGCTCACGCCTGTAATCCCAGCACTCAGGAGGCAGAGCCAGGAGGATTGCGGAGTTCGAAGCTTGCTTGAACTACATAGTGAGCTCAGAGCCAGCCTGAACTACAAAGCGAGACCCTGTCTCAAAAAAAAAAAAAAAAAAAAGAAAGAAAGAAAAAAAGAAATAGGAAGATCTAAGAGAAGAAAGAAGGCCGATATTCTTTAAAGACAAAACAATGGTATTACAGCTGTTTGAATATGTAGTTTTAAAATAATTTCATAACATGTGCACAGTTCCCTGTACCCTAGTTAAAGCGTATTTGTCCAGCAAGAAGAACAAGTAAAAGAAAAGTAAGGTGAGTGGGTTAAGAGTCTCCACAACCACTAATAAAACCAAAGGAGCTGTTCTAAAATTCCTACCAATTTTCTAGTAGAGCTAGTAATACAAGTCTGGAAAAGAGCACTCCGGCATTACATAGAGTAATCAGAATAATGTTCTCATATCCAGAGCTCTGAACATCCTCATAATAGGTTGAACATAGCAGCCATAGGACAGTAAAATTGTGGGGAATAAAAGATACATAAGTTTATTTGCCAGTATTTTTCTTTCTTTTTGGAAATATTTTGTTTATTATCACTGAAGCATTTGGTGTACTTGAAAAATAATTTTCATAAATATTTAAACACTTAAAGAGGGCTTAGAACTTTGCTTCAATTACTAACGTATTTATGTGCTCCCCTATGGCAGTATTAAGTACAGTTCTGGCCCTGAATATTTGTAGAGACTGAAGTATTCATAGAGAGAAATTTAGTGAATGTATTTTCATTTAAGAACAATGTTCAAATGTCAATGGAATTATTCAGGAGTGTATGAACATTTCTTAGACTTTTTTTTTCACGTACTTCATAACTTTTTTTCCATAGATGAAAATTATTTCAAGAAAAAGATTAGTTTGGGGATAAGGGTGCAAAATGACCCTTGTAATAAAACTGTGGAATCTAGTGTCCAATCATGTTGTTCAACGTAGTAGTAAACTATCCAGTAACAAACATCCAATTATCATAGCCACTTTTAGTTTTTTTGTACCCGTGGATAAAACTCGGGACCTTTGCTAAATCCTCAGCCAGGGAATTATTGTATTTTAAAATATCTGTTTTTTTTTTTTTTTTTTTTTTTTTAACTTGGGGTCAAACTCAGACGTTGAGCTTATGGGACAACAGAATCACCGAGCTAAATCTCCAGCCCTAAAATGTCTGTTATAATCTGAAGTTGATCTAATGCTAATGGGTCCATTCTCCAGAGAGGAAATGGAACCTAAACTTAAGGAAATAGAAGTGACAAATAGCCAATGTTTTTATTAATACAAAATCAGTTCTTAAGTGGTTTATGTAAAAGGCAATTACTTTTATATTTTTTTTTCCTTTTTTTTGAGACAGAGTCTCGCTTTGTAGTTCAGACTGGCTCTGAGCTCACTATATAGCCTAGGCAAGCTTCAAACTCAGCAGTCCTCCTGTCTCTGCCTCCTGAGTGCTGGGATTACAGGCGTGAGGCACCACTCCCGGCACTGTGGTATGTGGTATTGATGGCTGGTGGGCGTGAGTCTCCACACCTAGCATTGTATATGGCTACCGGGGATCGAACTCAGGACCATGCGCTTTCAAGGCAGGCACCGGAACCACTGAGCTAACCCTACAGCTGAACTTTCATAATTCTCATTGTGATTTTTAAATTTTCTCTAGATGGACACTTGCTTCCATTAATTAATGAGTTTATCTAAGATTCTTTCTTCTTTTTCAGTAGTGGGGATCAAACTGAGGATCTCTTACTGGCCGGGCAGGCTCTCTGCCACAGAGCTAACTCCCCAGCCCTTAATTTAAACTTTTAAGGCTAAGTATATATAAATCACTCAGGATGTTCTCTAAAAGTATGGCTGGCTTACCTTCATCTCTATTTCTTCCTCTTTTCTCATTAAGAATTATGCAACCACTCAACACAATCATGTGACCTAAGATTTCGAGCACAGTTTAATGTATCCTACGGAAAACAAGTGAGTGATAATGAACAGTTTTTATGTCTCCTCGTGATTCTGGGAAAACA
Organism: Thryonomys swinderianus; assembly: GCA_004025085.1. Classification (NCBI taxonomy): domain Eukaryota; kingdom Metazoa; phylum Chordata; class Mammalia; order Rodentia; family Thryonomyidae; genus Thryonomys; species Thryonomys swinderianus. The sequence goes on along the minus strand of PVIC010002345.1, from coordinate 35,750 downwards.
CTGTGATTGTTTCCTTCAACATCATATTGATGCGGCAAATTGTCATGCTGATAGAACAATATCTACCAAAATAAAATATTAAAGTTGTGAAAAGTAGTTGTACATTATAATTTTCCTTAATCACTTCCTAATTAAACAACCCACTGAGATTCCCCGTATTGCTTCCATTTCCTCTGGAAATTTTGACTAACTCATATGGCTTGGGCAGACTGAGGGCTGCCAGTTCACTTGGGAGGAGACTGTGGCATCTCTGCTCACCAGGAGCTGAGTTGAGCATCTACGAAGAATCTACTGATGTTACTGTCAGGTCACCTCTCTGCAACAAAGCTTTTAAAATACTAGGTCATGGAAGTATCATATAGTTCCTTGATTTTTCTGTACTAAAGACATTGTGGTGTATTTATGTATTTAAATGATAGACTAATGCCTTTGAAGGATAGATTCCAAGAGGAAATTGTGTCGTTAAATTAGTCATAGTTAAGACTACTCTGTTGTACTGTAGGAGACAATGAAATTCCAAAAAATTATGCATTTAAATTCTTAGCAATATAACAACAATTTTTTAAATTGCTGGTTCTTGTTTTATTTTTCTCTTTAATTTCTCATAGTGATTAAAAACAAGAATCATTGATATCACATTCAGTTAAAAAGATGAAGATACCAGTGTTCCCAGTACATGGGAGGCTGAGGTAGGAGGACCACCGTGGACCTGAGGCCATCCTGGGTCATGAGTTCAAGGCCAGCTTGAACCATATAGCAAGAGCCTGCTTTGAAAACATAAATGAGGGAAGTTCTAATAATGTATTTCAATATTCAATTAAAACACATTTGGTCTTGCTTAAAGTTACCATGACACTGTTAATCTTGTTAAATGTTAGTTAAAATTATGTAAAAATTCAAATATTCAACATTTATGGAGCTGTTTCAAATCTAAGGGTTTCTGTTGTTTTTTATACTTTTGAGCATTTTTTTAAAGAAAAATATACAATTCACTCTTCAAAGCTTTGTTAATCTCCCAAAATTTAATGATATAACTTCTTTAAGAAACAAAATAATAGCCAAAATAAATTCATTAATCAGTATACCTGCAAGCAAGCTTTCAGCAATACTTAATTATGAAAAACACGTGAGCTACATCTACCATTTTAAATCAAATTAATGTGTGTGTGTGTGTGTGTGTGTGTTTTGAGACAGGGTCTTGCCTTGTGGTTCAGGTTGGCCCTGAGCTCACTATGTAGCCCAGGCAACTTGAACTCAGCAATCCTCCTGCCTCTGCCTCCTGAGTGCTAGGATTACAGGCGTGAGCAACTATGTGTGGCATTGTGGTGTGTGGTTCTGACTGCTGGTGGGCATTGCCATCACGCCCAGTATTGTTGTATTTGGTTACCGGGGATCAAACCAGGGACCTTGTACTTGCTAGGCAGGCACCAGAACCACTGAGCTAAATCTCTGGCCTTCACATTAATTTTTATCTTCACATTAATTTTTATCTTTATGGAAAACAGTATTCATTTCAACTGCATAATTCAATACAATCATTGTTTTATTGTTGCAAAAATACTGTACCTAAAACAAATTATTTGCTTACCTCAAAGATCTTATCCTTTGTGAACTTGGAATTCTGGACAATAGCTATATATATTCATTGTCTCTCAGTTAGACACCCCAGTTGAACAAGTTGATGAACCCAACATGGGCAGCAGATTATGTGGAGATGGGCAATGAATAATTCTTCTTTCTTCCTTTACAAAAACCAAGGTAAGGAGGAAATGTATATTCTTATAAATATGAAAATCTGGAAAGACTTCTACTTCTTAGAACTCTTAGTGCATTTCCTCTTAGGGCATTTTAATATGTCTACATTACAATATGTCTATATGGCCTCCAGAAGAACTATAATTTTTTCTTCTAGAAAAAGCAAGAAATGTATACAAAAGTCCTCTCTAAAATGTCTTTAATTGAAAAAAGATAGAACTAAAGCTTCTGGGAGGATGGAGGCTATTCCAGTTTAAACTTTTTTTTTTTTTTTTTTTTTTTTTTAGCTTAACAGTAAACAGCATCAGGGGAAGCTAGATAATTTAATGAGATCAAATTAAATTCTTGGAATATTAACTCATCTTTCAAGAAGTGCTTTGCACATCCTTTCATTGAAAAAGATTCAAAAAAAGAACAAAGAGAAGAAGCCACTGGCATTGAAATGGCTGCATATGGAAAGGTTTAATTGCAGTTTTAAATGTTCCTGCACAGTTTTGTTGTGATATTTAGTTTTAAACATATTTGCATGCACTCACTAGTGTTGAACATATAGAGTTATCACCTGCAGGCTCCGCTCCTCTTCTTCTTCTTTTATTTATTTATTTATTTATTTATTTATTTATTTATTTATTTATTTATTTACTTACTTACTTATTTATTTATTTACTTACTTACTTACTTATTTATTTATTTATTTATTTATTTATTTATTTATTTATTTATTTATTTATTTATTTATTTATTTAGTATTTTTTACAGACAGGGTCTCACTTTGTAGTTCAGGCTGCCCCTGCAGTTACTATGTAGCCCAGGCTGGCCTCGAACTCACAGCAATCCTCCTCCTCAGCCTCCCAAGTGTTGGAATGACAGGCATGAGCCACCATGCCCAGCCTCGGGTCTGCTTCTGCAGAGCGCTGATGATGCAGCCAAAGGAGTTTGTTCTGTAAATGAGGCCAGTGGTTTTTTAAAAAAAAAATTTAATGGGAGCTATAGTTCAGTGTTCTCTCCATATTTATAATACAATATGGTTTGCAGTGATTTTTCAGGTTTTTTTTAATATAAATAAAGGAACAAGAAAGAAAACCAAAAAGAATTTTAAAAACCGAACAAGTGACATCGTTTAGTTTGAGCATAGATTTTGTTCTTTCTAATGTGCCCCTCAGATCTGCTGACTGATGCCCGAGCTGCTACTTTCCTGGGTCCCTCCTTTCTTTACTCCTTCCCTCTCCGAAGATTTCTCCCAGATGGTGACAAAGCAAAGATTGGTCCTGATGCAGGTCCTTTCCCGAGTATCCTGTGCTCCTCGTACTGGAGAGTTGGCCTAAGGGCGCTGCTTCCGCCTGGCCGGGCCTGCTTTGCCATTCGGTCGCAGCCCGCTTGACTCCTTGTTCACCCCTCCTTGCTTCCCCCGCCTTTCACCGGAGGAAGTCCCACGTAACATCTAATTGATCACTCTGCTTTCTTCGGGCTTCTGTTTCTTCATAGTCATTAATATAGATGAGCTGTTACACATGTAGCACTATCATTTCAAAATGTCTCTGAATTAATTAGTAAGGTAGGCAACAGGACAGAGGGATGATCACACTTTCTACATGGCAGGTGGCAAGCTGCCATTCTGAATGGTCACTGACAGTCACTAAGGACAAAGTTGTGATTAAATTGTTAAAAAAAAAAAAGCTCACATGCTTCTGGCTGAATTCAAGGTCAACAGCTAGGATTAAATCAGAATGGGGAAGCATGGAAAAATTTTATTGAGCCTGACTGTGGCAAAAAAAAAAAAAAAAACCTTTATTTGCTAAAAGATCACCATAATGAGCTAGTAGGAATGGATAGAATATGAATGGGTTGGGTTTGGCGGATTTCAAATGGACTGAAGTATAGTATAAGACCAGGGCTTGCTGATGGAGGACGTTTTCTGAAACACCTAACAGGTATCCTAGTAGATGAATAAAATTTGCTGCATAGTGGATCTCAGAAACCTGCAGGAAAATAGGTTCAAAATGAATGAAGTTGAGAAAGTGAAGAGGCTAAAGAAGTAGGAAGAAAGTGGAAGTTGGAAGAGGAAGGAAGTAGGAATTCTGAAAAGGAAATACCACCAAACCCAGGAAATAGTGCAGAGGGTTCTGTTCCACACGAAGGTACAGATGAGGCACGATCCACGGAGGCTCAGAGGAGGACCCCACTCCTGACAAGCACTACCACAGAGCTCCGTGCTGGCTTTTGCTGAAGACCAGAACCAACAGGAAGAGACCTCTCCTGAAGGAGGAGCTGGTCACATCTGTGGAAGTGGTGAGGCTGCCAGGACAATGGGAACCTGGGCATAAGGAACCAAAAGGACACTATTTCCTGCAAAGACAGGCAAGCCCATGCCACGGAGAGCTGTGGAAATGCTTCATGGAACATAAGTGGAGTCACCATAACAACACAAGCATGTAGCCAATAAGGGTCTCCTGATTATGTACACAACCAAAGAGGTGAGAACCAATGACAGGGGACTGAGTCTACCCCCTTCTATAAAACACTGTGGTCCTCCATTTGAATCTCAGATCTGAGCCAATCTCCAGACCTGGAGCTAATGGACTCAAGGTTTGGTATTCCTAAGTGGAAGACATTGATAGTAAAGTTACCAAAGTAAATTATGATCATCCAGAAGGGAAACAATGCTCATTGTCCAGTGAGTGTTTGCCAGGGAAAGCACACTGTTTATACGTTCCAGGTTATCATTACAGGGACCTTGGTTTGACCCTGATACCCAGCTTCTCCAACTCCATGCTTGGCCTGCTGATTGAATCAGAGCCTAAAAGGCCACTGAGCAGATGCAATCAGTGGAATACAAAGCTGGCTATTAGTGGGCCCAGTGATCACTGAGCATCTTCTTGAATATAGTTAAGGTGAATATAGTAGAGGATTTACTGCAATGCCCCATTGGTTTATTGGTCTGCAGGATGAGAGAGGGTTCCGAGGAGAGCACCAAGCAGGAACCTCTGAAATGGGCCCATTCTCCAAACAAAATAAAAGCATCCTATACAATGTCTCACGAGCAGGGCCAGTGGCACAGACTCATGCCAGTCTGCCAGAGTGGCCAGGACAACTACACAGATGGCATCGTCTATACAGCAACCATGCATCTCCCTAAGGTTGCAGATTGGGAGCTGCAGATATGATGTGTTTTTTGGGGGGACCTCTCTCCTGGCCCCCTTTCCACTGTGTGGGCACATCATTCCTCTGTGTGCTCGCATGTCTGGCCCCCAATCACCTTTTCCTATGTGACTAGGATCTCATTTTTATTCGTTTTCCTTTCTAAAGGGTCTGCCTCCAAATAAAGCCACATTTGGCATAGTGGGAATCGGGGCTTGAAGATATGAACTTGAGGGGCCACAATTCTGCCTGGCCCTGCAGTCACTGGGCAGCCCTGGAGAACGAGGATCGTCAGACATGTGTGGCAAAGCAGCAGACCCGGAGCAAAGGTTTTTCCCAGCACAGTGTCATGAGGGTGTCTCACCATCAACTGGCTTCATTTCTATCAAACTTAGAAGAAACAGCAAGAACAATTATATTTTTCTGGAGCCAGCAGTGCTATTTGCTACACTTTATGGCAGGGCTCAGCTAACTCACTCTCCGTGGTAACACAGATGAGATTTAGACAATCCCAGCATCCTCCACGGCATTATAATCTCACATTAAGCTAATGTGAGCACTCTAGATAGTTAAAAGGATAATCATAAATAAGCAAAGATGATCTTGACAAGGAGGATGTGACCTAGAGGGTGCGAAATGAGCATGAAGATACCAGAACCATCAGGTGCAATGCGTGCTATGATGTACTCTACCTCCAAAAATACACGCTATTGTGCTTCTTCATCTTTACGGTAACGATCCTGTTCTATCTCATACAACCTGTGATGAGAAAGTCAGTGAAGTTGGAGTGGGGTCTAAGCTAGTGGGAATCTTTTTAGATGATCTGACCTATAATACTAGCAGCCCTGTTGGTTGGATCTTGCAATTTAACAGATCTCTGGGTGCTTGGCAGACAGGAAAAATGCAAGAAACTATGCAGAGAAGCTTCTGGAACATCCCACTTATGGCATCACAACAGACACTCTTCAGGTTTGGGTGCAAGCTTATCCACAGGCACTGAAACATCGTAAGTGCTTTAAGAAACAACCCTGGCAGAGGCAGAATGTTTGCTCATGGTGGAATGTCTGAGCCAAATTCCGGACCTAGAACTAATGGACTCAAGGTTTGGTATTCCTAAGTGGCTCAGAAGTGACAATGTCTATAAACTGCCCATGATGAGCCAATTTCCATGAGGTCCCCAAATCATTAATTTTTGTCAGACCCATGTCCTACTAATATTAGCTGGGAAATATACTCTAGAATACATTTCAGAAGACAGGAAGACACAAGTAAGACATCTGAGTAGAAACCCCAATCCATCCTGTTGCTCAGCATAGCTGCATTTCTCCAGATCTGTGTGTTGAACTCTACTGAAGGGCAAGAAGTTCTGTTCAGCCAGCTGAAGGAGAAATAAAAAAATGCAGGCCTCTCTGGGAAGAGCCGGAAGTGTTCAGAAGTACGGAGGCATCTTGGGAACAAGCCTTAGGATTCTGACTCAGAAGTACCTCAGTCAGGAGTGACATGTGGTGTACTTTGCAAGCACCTGGGAAAATTAAAAACATCAAATTTTATATAACTAAATAAAAAGAATGGAAAGTGCTCAGTATTAAATTTAATAGGCTCAAAAAACTAATTAATGGAACAAAGGAAAAACAATAAAACATTGCAAGAGGCATGAATAAAAGATAAAGATATAAACTAAGGAATTTATCATTGAAAAACAAGATCTATTTGTGAAGTGACCAGGAAAGTACAGAGTTCTCCACCTGGGGTAACACAGCAACCCCTCCTGGTTCTGGAGTGCATAAGGCTGGCTGTGGCTTCAGCTCCTGCTCCACAGAGTCGGCATCGCTTGTGTGGACGTTTATGTCCTCATAACAAAAGGGGCCTTCAGGCACTGTGCACAACATAAACATCTTTAATTATAGAGGAATTTATTGTTAATTCTGTAGTAATAAATACTGCAATACTTCGCATTAAAAATTAAAAAAAAAGAAATATTGGAGTTTCTGAACCACAGGAAAACAGAAAAACATGAAACACTCGCTTCATTATGTTAAAATGATTGCCAAGTATGTAAACTATAACATAAAGATTAGAGCCTAATGAATTGATCAGTGTAGAAATGGGAGTTTTAATAAATGTTAAATCGAGGTCCATTGTGTTTTCAGTAAAACATGACTAAACCCTTTGTTACAGGAAAATGCGGGCATGTTGAAAAAAGGCTCCACATAACCAAGGATGATAAATACAATTAATAATATAATTTTCTGTTAAAAGAATGGGAAACATTTACACACAGAACTATCATACAATCTTGAAATTCTGTGTTATATAAACCCTCAGTCCAAGGAATTTAAAATCAGCATCATAGAAATGTCTGAGCTGCCACTTGATTGCAGAAGAATTCACAAAAGCCACAAGACAAAGTCTTAAGTGTTTGTCAGAGGGTGAAGCAATGGTGTGAGTGTGTAAGCAATGGGAGCCAGGATTACCTGCAAGTGAGTGAAATAAACTAAACGCATATCTCACTTTTATATAGAATCAAGTAACAGTTAAGTACATAGGAACAATGAGTGAGAAGACAGTAAAACTAAATTTATTAGGAGTTCAGGAGAAAGACATGGAGAAGAAGAGTATAAAAATATAGTAGCAGGCTGGAGATTTAGCTCAATGGTTCTGGCACCTGCCTTGCATCTGAATTCCATCCCAGTAACCACATACAATGCTGGGCGTGGTGACTCACACCCATCAGAATCAGTACACATATTACAGTGCTGGGCATGTTGGCTCACTCCTGTAATCTCAGCGTTTGGGAGGCAGAGACAGGAGGATTGCTGAGTTCAAGGCTTGCCTGGGCTACATAGTGAGCTCAGGGTCAGCCTGAACTACAAAGTGAGACCTTGTCCCCCACCAAAAAAAAATAGTTTAAGGCTGGAGATTTAGCTCAGTGTTTCTGTTGCCTGCCTAGCAAACACAGGGTCCCTGGTTTGATCCCAGTAGCCACAAACAACAATACCTGGCATGGTAACTCATGCCTACCAGCAATCAATACCACATAAGACATTGCTGGGCATGGTGGCCAGTCATCCCAGCACTTGGGAGGCAGAGGCAGGAGGATTACTGAGTTCAAGGTTAGCCTGGGTTAAATAGTGAGCTCAGGGCAAGACTGAACTACAAAGTGAGACCCAGTCTCAAAAAAAAAAATTGTCCTGAAGGTACATTTATTTGAATGTAAATGACTCAAATTATCATTCTTTAAGGCAGAGTAATACTCCATTTTATAGAAAAAAAACACATCTTCTTTATCCAGTCTCCAGATGATATGCATTTGAGATCAGAGATGTGTAAATACCATATCTATTCTCTGGTATGAGAAACTTAATTCTAGAATGCATGATGAATATTGTGAAATAGGAAATATTCAAATATGCTTGAAATGTGGTGGAGTAATGAATAATGAGGGGTAAAGAAAAACTGTGATGGTAATAAAGAGAGGGAGACAAAGCTTATGTATTTAGGGGTGGGAGGTTGTGGGGTAGGTAGAAGATGGGAAAAAATTAGAATTATATTGTGTCATACACTGGTGCAAATTCCCAATATTGTGTGTTATCATAACGTATATATATGCAATGTCTCAATAAAAATAAAAATAAACTAAAAAAATTTATTAAAAATCGTTGTGAGTATAGAACTCATCATTAAAAAGTAACCATGTGAGGTAAATATGTTACATCCTTTAAGTGTAATAATCACTTCAGTATATGTACGGCAAAAGTAATACTTTACATCTTAAATATAGACAATAAAAAGAAACAAGAAATGATGAATTCAGATCCAGTTTTGGAATTAAACAAATAATAATTTTAACAAACAAAACACAATACCCAGAGAAGTTCAGACATACTTTCCTGGAAATTTTCAACGTTATCTTAAAGAATCATGGTAGAAAAGATAATAGTTACCAAATCGATGAAAGTATCTAATGATATAATAAAATTTAATTTAATTTTATAAAGGAATTCTAAAGTGTTAATTTGGTTAAAAAGTCAAGTAAATATATATTGATAAGTAGAAATTACTGAAGCAGACTATCAAATGGCTGGAAAAATAAAACAGTAATATAAACTTTGAAAAGCATGCAGATTATTCAATTTCTGCTTTCAAATAGGCAACAAGGTACATTTCAAGCGTATTAAATATTCAAACTCATCTTCTAGAGCTTCTTGAGTATTTCTTTCAAAATAAAAGAAGTACAAGTTCAGTAACAGGAAATATTAAGAAGAATAGGTTTATGCTTGTTCATGGACAGAAGAGGTTTTAAATTATATTTAAACAAAATTACACTCAGAAAATGGTTGACACAAATCCATATTTGAAATTCCAAATGAGAAACAAAACCTAAAAAACAGAAATATCAGGAGGCTACTTGCCACAAATTAACAGACTATTTTAAAAAGTTTTTTTTGTTGTTGTTGTTGTTTTTTTTTTTTGAGACAGGTTCTCGCTTTGTAGTTCAGGTTGGCCCTGAGCTCACTATGTAGCCCAGGCACGCCTCCAACTCAGCAATCCTCCTGTCTCTGCCTCCCGAGTGCTGGGATTACAGGCGTGAGCCACCATGCCCGGCACTGTGATATGTGGTATTGATTGCTGGTGGGCGTGAGTCACCACGCCCAGCATTGTATGTGGTTACTGGGATCAAACTCAGGGCTTTGCGCTTGAGAGGCAGGCGCTGGAACCACTGAGCTGTATCTCCAGCTCTAAAAAGTTTTAAAATTACATGAAATATGAATGTTTGAGCAAAGGTAATGGAATCACCAAAATATTTATAAATAGATCAAATATTTCTATGGCTTGATGAACACTGAAAAGAGATTGATTCTTTTCTCCTTTGAATGAGCTCTTAGTTTCATGAATTTTGATCGGTAATCCAGAAGGTGATTTGTTATAAAGCAAGACTGATATCTCCCCTGAGTTTCTTTACATGGACCAGCATTCCTTTATCTGCCATGTTCTGAGGTACTGAGGGTCCTTAAGAGATGCTGATGGTATGTTATTTAGATTTCCCAGTCATTAGAACTGTAATGAGGTTGCTACTTCTGCTCTTGGTTCTTGCCTGCCTTACCATGAGCTATTTCTCCTCTGCAATGCCCAACCACCAGGCAACCCTGTCATGAAGACCGCTGGCTAAGGACTGTAACTTGTACAGACTGTGAGACAAAATAACCCTCTTCTTAAAAAAAAAAAAAAAAAAAAAGAATCCTAAGAGAAATAAACCTCTTTTCTTGATACAACATCTGGATTCAGGCATTTCTGTCACAGCAACACAGAACACACGAAGGAAATATGCCACAAATAACCACATTAAAGCATTTTGTTTTACAGGTAATGAAATAATCCAAATAAAAACATCAATAATATTACCTTTCTTCTTTGAAAAAAACAAGCATTTATTAATATAATATTAATACCAGATTGCTAATGTGCCAAAATATATGACTCATGCAGAAATCTCTATTCCATGAATTCTTATGCACTACTGATATTTTCTTATAACAGTTATGAATATTTTCTTATTCACTGAGCATTGTTTTATTATGAGAATTTGAAAAGAGTATATATGTTTGCCTAAAGGAAGTAAATTGATTAAATTTTAAAAATGGTAAAGGATGGGCAAAGAAATCAGAAAAAATAATAATCAAGGTATATCATCGACAGGTCCAAATTCCCAATGAGGAATGTGATGATAATGTATTCCTAAAAGCTCAAATTATTAAAAAAGTAATCGCCTGTATTCAGGTAGACATTTTAATGAGAAATATAAATATATTTATAATACTTGGTTGAATGAAAATTACAATTCACAAACTTGAATGTGTGATGGGTTTCTATTTTTAAAAATAAAACAAAATAAAAATGTTTATTTGCATATAGGTAAAGATCATGTAGACAGACATGTTTATAGCTTTAATTCTAAACAGTTTTTGTCAGGATAATTAACTCATTGGTGTGTATAAATAAATTTGTGCAGTGGGAGTGAACAGAATTGGTTCTTTGAATTTTACAAACTTTCTTAGTGAGGGATTAAGTGAATAGGCATCAGATGAAGAAAAGCCCCAGCACCCCTTTCTTTTCCTATAAGGAAATGTAATGATCACTTTCATTGAGAGTTATTTTGTAAAGCAAAATTACTTTGTTGATTTTTATCCGTTGGAGAGCTCTTATATACCCAAAAACGATCAGAGTGGAGAACACCACATAGGATTCTTTAGGTCTCTGTATACCATACGAATAGTGCCACGGCACTTTTTGAAATGGCATCTCTTGATGACAAATGCATGAAATGGTCCACAGAGTCCAGGAAAATATTGGTTTTAGGACAATGGCAACTGTGCAGAGCTGGGAACAACTCTCAGTAAATCAGTAAGACATTAATGCTTGTGTTTATCCCAGCAGAGAAAGAGACCAGAATATGTGAATAAAACTGTGTTGGAAATAAAGTTTTGCAAAACAAGGAGCCAACCTATTTGATGACCCTAAAACTAATGAAATGCTTCTTTATTATTATATAATGATATTTATATTTATAAGATGATATGCAACATTATTCTTCAGGCGTGAGTGGGGAAGTGGGCAGTGGACCAACACTGACAGGGGCTGAAGAGAGTGTTAGGAGGCACTGCGACAAGGACAATGCAGGTTCTGACCTTTCTGAAGTCTGAGAATCATTATGTCCAACTTCACAGTCTTGGTCAGGGTTTCTCATTATTTTCACATGTGAAATAAAATCTTTGACAATGAATAAATCCATTTCTAGGTTACTAAGTGAGATCAAGGAAGAAGAGATGAGCCGGGCATGGTGGCTCACACCTGCAATCCTAGCACTTGGGAGGCAGAGGGAGGAGGATTGCCATGAGTTCAAGGCCAGCCTGGGCTAGATAGTGAGTTCAGGGTCAGCCAGAACTACAAAACAAGACCCTCTTTCAAAACACCTGACAGAAAAAGTAAAAAGATGAAAAGAATACCCTGCTAGGTATGTACACAAAAAAATTAAAAGATTCATATCACAGCAACATATGTGCAACCATGTTCATAGCAGCTCAGTTTGTGATAGCTAAATCTTGGAAACAATCCAGAGGCCCATTAACTGGAGCCTGGGAAAAGAAGATGTGGTCTTTCTATAAAATGAAGTATTACTCTGCCATAAAGAATGGTAAGTTTGAGTCATTTATATTCAAACGGATGTACCCTCAGGACACACTCATAAGTGAAATAAATAGGTCACAGATCTGTAAATATCATATTTTTTCTCTGGTATGAGAAACTGAAGATGTAAATGAGGTCTAGAATATATGGTAGATATTGTGAAATAGAAAATATTCAAAGGGGAATAGGGTGTAGGGGTAGCAAAGGGAAGAAAAATATGATGGTATAAATAAAAGGGAAACAAAATTTATGTATATAGAGGCAGGGGTTTGTAGAGTGGGTGAAGGAAAGGATAAAATGAGAGTTAAATTGTATCATATGCTGGTACAAATTCTAAATATTGTGTGCGATCACGATGTGTATATATGATGTACCAATAAAGATTCAATTTTTTTTGAAATGCCAACTAATTGCTTTATAAGGTCTATAGTTCAAGATATTCGAAAAACCCCTAGACTGTTATGTGGTTACTACTTCATGAGATAAATTTATCACTAGCCTCAAGAGGACACATGTACAGACTAGTTATTTTGGTGCCTGAGACCTCTAAGTTGTCTTGGGCAAAAATGCTACAACAATAAAAACCTTTTACTCCAGTAAATACCCCATGAGTCCTGGAGAGTATATACCTCCAAAAGGTAATCTAACACTCTCCGACCAAAGGTGGTCATTACTGCCACGCTGTTTTGCAGATGTTAGACTTATTAAAACTGTTACACTGTTTTATGGATTGACATATATTAAAAATAGTATTTACACCGGGCGTGGTGGCTCATGCCTGTAATCCCAGCACTCGGGAGGCAGAGATAGGAGGATTGCTGAGTTCGAGGCTTGCTTGGGCTACATAGTGAGCTGGGGGCCAGCCTGAACTACAAAGCAAGACCCTGTCTCAAAAAAAATAGTATTCACTAATAAAGATTTATTATTTGGTTGGAGAAATATTGCAAGTACAAATAAAAAAGAGTCAAGGAAAGTGTTCATTTGAACATGGATATTCTTCCTCTTATTTTAAGGTGATTTCTCAAGATGCTTTCTTCCTTAGCCAAACTAAAGTATTGGAAGAGTAAATTCTTTATATTTGCTATTACAACCAATTCTAGTTGAATAAAGCTTATTCTAAAACTCAGATTTCAAGTATTGTGTTTCTATGTTCTGTACACAGGAAAAAATATTACCATCACCAACTGTTTTTCTTCATTCACATACATTTAAGAGATTAAGAGAAATTTTTTTTCTAAAACATTATCAAAGACATAGTTTTATCATTTTCTTCTCTTATACATGAATATATCCAAATATATGTTATTCTGTTTATTCTCCTAAATACATAAGGATGCAATTTCTATCAATCATTCATTTACCCACTTGATAATATCCTCTATCTACAGATTATTTATTGTAGTTTATTTCATGGTCCAGTAATGAGGACTTTCTACTATAGGAATAGACAGTTATTAATCTACCTTATGATTTTGTAGCTTTTAAAACTACTATATTTATGATGTTACATAAAGCTTAGGACTCTTGGAATGTATCCTATTAACTATTTGTGAAGAAACTCTCAATAAAATATACCAAGACCACTGTGTATCTTCATTTATCTTGCAGTGTAAATACCTTTTGTTTTACATTAATATCAGTCTAGATTTAAACATTTACCATGACTGGAAACTTTATTTCCTCTAACTTTTTATTCACAATTATTCTTTATTAAGTGGGTCTATTATCACTTAAACTTAATTATCTTATTGTTAGTAGGTTAAGAATATTTTTAAAATTATTATACATTGAGTTTAAAGCATTTACACAGTCCTTAACTATAAAGAAAAAACATTATGACAGAGTTAAATCTGAGTTAACTAAAGAAACTGGTTAGATCTGAGGAAAAATGTCAACTACTCTAAGAAATTATAATAGGAAACTAAGATGAATGCTTATACTCTCAATAAAAATGTGTAAATATATCTGATAGTTATGATATATTTTATATAATCTATAGTGTTTTCAGGTTAGAAAGCAAAAAATATGAGGGCTTTAAAAGTTTTTAAAGATGTTTTTGCTATTTACAACTTATGTCTATATTATTAATGTTCTGGTTATATACAATTTATATTTTAAAAATTTTTCATGAATATAATTTGTTTAATACATTATATGTGAAATTTAATCATCAAAAACCATAAGAAATTGCATCAGTATTATCAAAATACATTTTTAATTCCTCCGTAACTGCAAAGAGGAAAATATAATGAAGAGAATCAAAAAAGGAGAAAGTTTTCAAAATATCTAGTAGTTATTAAAGAGTGAAAGGATGGAAGATGGAAAGAGAAAAATATGTGTTGTGATCAAAATGTCTTTTATTTGGATAGAGGAAATATAAGTGATTGATAGATGATGGGTAGATAGAAAGATGGATATAGATGATAGAGATAGATGATAGATAAGATAGGTAGATAGAAGATAGATAGATAGATAGATAGATAGATAGATAGATAGATAGATAGATAGATAGATAGATAGTAGGTAGATAGATGCTACTAGGTAAAATATATTTCTCCCAAATTCATATTTTGAAACCCTAACATGCAGTTCTTTGGGAGGTGCTAGTATTCATAAACATGTCATTCAGAGAGATAATTGAGTGTAAAATACACACTAAACCAATCTCACAAATAGCCTTGTAATGGGCCAGTGCATGAGGAGATTGTGTAGAATGGGTGGGTCACAGAAGAAGATGCTAAGCTTTCCCCTCTGTGCAAGCCAAGGGAAGAGGTTTCAGGAAGCACTCATGCTGCTGACAATGTAATCTTGGATTTTTCCACCTCAAGAACTGTAAGAAAATAAATTTCTATTGTCGATGTATTGTTACTGTATTTTGTCCTGGTGGTCCAAGACAACTAATGCTGTAAGTATTTTTCTCTTCTGCATTTGGATTTTCTGAGGTGACTCTTTCTGTGTGTCTTTATGTCAATCTGTACCAAAAGCAAAAGAGAAATGTGCTAATAGGGTTTGTGCCCAGAATTTCCAGAAGCTACTGTAATTGAAGAAGAGAAATTATTTTTTCTGATTACACTGCAGAGAAACACAAAGATGCAATAGATCTATAATTGTGAAGGTTCTTCATTAAGTGTATATGACCTTGAAGTGCAGACAATGGCATAGGACAGCATAAGTAACAAATACAATAGAAACTGTGACTGGCTCATAGCAAACCTGCAGTGCCAGCAGGAGTTGACCAGCAGGAGCTGGCAGGGAATCTAATATTTAACATGATGTATCATCATAGACTTTACCATAGCCCAGAGCAGAGGAGGATAGAAATTACCCAAGGGCAACCTCTCTTACAGGTGAGGACTTCTAAGTTTTCTCTTTAACACGGTTACACATTTGAGAAGAAAGGAGAAGCCATTTTTTAAAAGTCAACATATTTATAAAATATCAAATAAAATAATTAAAAGAAGAGATATTATCATATCTTTAAATTACGACAATCAGTTCACAGTCCCTATACTTCCCCAAGGCGTTAATGAGGGCTTAGTTTCTTGATTTAATCAGGAATATAGTCAAAGAAATAATAATTCCCTAAGTCTTCTCAATGCTGTATATAAATAGATGACTCTACAATGGATATACAACTCTCGTTTCGAGCTCATAACACTATCTCTCATCTGTTCTATGAGAAACGTTGTTCGGTTGAAGAACTGGAGTTACTTCAGTGGCGTTTGAGTTGTTATGAACATGGAAGAAGACAGTTTGCATTTCATAAGAAATGAAGCCTGAAGGAGAGAAAGAAATGGCTGCAGAAAATTAGCAGCTACTAACCAACAATAAACTCTAGGAGGTCGGAAGTGCAGGCTACCGTAGGCACCAATGCGCCAGCACACGGAACGAATGTGTCTTCAGAGAGGGTACAGAAAGCCGATCATAAGGACACAGAAACATGAGGAAAGGGGAAAAGACAAATGGGAAAGTGTCGGTCATAAAAATTACAATCACTACACCTTGCTCCTCATTTAAATAACAGAATTTCTAAACATCACATCTTTAGATCTCTTCTGTCCCTCATGGTCTATGATAATAGGTGAGGAAATTCAATCTTACATCTATTATTGTAAGTATAGTTTTATTGGAATAAAGTTATGCTTACTTTCTTTTCATGGTTCCTTTAACAATACAGTGGGGGACATCAGTGGGTTCTGCTAAGATATATGCCTGAAAAAGTGAAAAATATTTACTGTCTACCCTGCTACTGTATAGGAAAAAAAAGGGGCTTGACTAATTCTGAGGATTATGCTTTTATAAGATATAAAAGAATGGCTGTAGCAATGGCTGCTCAGACTTGTGGTTTCTGCTTTATCAGGTAAAACACCAAGATCTTGTCATTCTCATCACTGTGATATTCACGAAATTTGAACCGACCAAGCATCAGTGATTTTTCTTACACATAGGGTAGACTGAGGAGGTCACTGGTTGAAATTTGAGAGGCAGAAAAATGCAGAAACTCATGTCTGAAATTAGCATAGTTTCAGCAGAAATTGCTAAAGCCAACAACTTGTAATAACACATAAATGTTAATTTAGACTAAGTAACAGAAATTTTGACTAAGTAACAGTGTGGAACAACTAAGAAGGATCCAATTTATACATTCTTGGTACTATATCCTGTATTACTGATGTTCTATTCTGAAAGTCCTTCCCTATATCAATGTTTTCAAGCATTTTCCTTCACTTACTTTCCAGGGGATTGTTTCTATTTTAACACTTTGATAGCCCTTGATTCACTTTGACTTTAGTAAATACATGGCCAGAGAGAGGAGTCTAGAGTTATCCTTCTGCATATTGAAGACAATTTTCCAAGTGTCATTTGTCAAAGAGTCTACCTTTCTTTCAGCATGTGTTCTGGACCATTTGCCAAAGGCCAGTTAGCTGAATGTGCCAAAGTTTTTATGCATCTTGCATTCTGCTCCTTGATATAAATATCTGTTTTTCCCCATTCCATCTTTTTTTAATCATTGTACCTTCTCAATATACTTTGAAGTTTAGGAATGTGATATGTCCTCCTTTGGTTTTATTAGCTCTTTTGCTTTCTTATTGTTCCATATAAATTTTAGAGTTGTTTAATATTGTTCTATGAGGAATGTTCTTGGTATTTTAATTAGGATTGCATCAAATTTGTATATCAGTTTTCTAATTGTGGCCATTTAATTAATATTAGTTCAATTTACTGAGGAAGAGGGAACATCTTTCTATTTTCTCAACCTATCCTCAAAACTTCTTTTCTCAGTGATCTGGGACAATAAATTAGGTTTCAAACTTACACCCATTATTATCTATTATTTCTATTATTGTAGATAAAGTGTTTTGTTTTTGTTTTGGAGACAGAGTCTCACTTTGTAGTTCAGCCTGGCCCTGAGCTCAATATGTGGCCCAGGCAAGCCTCAAACTCAGCAATCCTTCTGCCTCTGCCTCCCAAGTGCTGGCATTATAGGCGTGAGCTACCCCACCCAGCTATTGTAGATAAAGTTTTATTGGAATAAAGGTACACTCCTGTCCTTCAGTAGCTCCTTTAAAAAAATAGTTGAAGACTTGTGATAAATATGCCCCCCTCCCAAAATTCCTTTATGTCTTCTTGATCTCCTTGGTTAGAGTAGTATGGTTTTCCACTTCCTTGGTTGGGTTAATTTTTAGGTGTTTAATTTTAGGTGTTTAATTTTTTTATGATGCTATTATGTATGGTAGGTTTTTTTGATAATTTCTTTCTTGATGGATTCATTATTGGTGTACAAGAATACTGTTAATTTCTGTGTTGATTTTGCAACCTGCTATGCAACTGAATTTGGTTATTAATTCTAGCACTGTTGGTGAAACATTAGAGTCTTCCATGCAAAGGATCATGTCAGGTGCAAATAATAGTAACTTGACCTCTTCCTTTCCTCTGTGTATCTCTTGTGTTTCTTTCTCTTGCCTGTTAGCCTGGCTAATGTTTTGAAAGATATATTGGATAGGAGTTGTGATAGTGGATATCCTTATCTTATTCCTGATTTGTAGGTTGGGGGGGCTTCCAATTTTTCTTCACAGATACCTTTTGTCAGGTTGAGAGAAGGTCCTTCTATAACAATTTTCTTCAGATTTTTCCATCATGAATGGATGTTGAGCTCTGTCAAAGATTTTTCTCTGCACTTGATCTTATGATTTTTGTCTTTATTTCTGTCCATGTGGTGTATTATATTTATTGATTTGTGTATTAAAACCATCTGTACATCCCTGGGGAGAATCAGGATGTATGAACTAGATTAATGATAGACAACAAACCATATATCAAATTTCTCCAAAATGCTAACTGCATACATCTAGACACATAATATGCTAACAGAAAACAAACACATACAAAAATACACATGTACAAAAAATAAGAATCTTAAAAGAAACCCGAGTTTAAAAATAATCTACATGGCTGGATGTGGTGGCTCATGCCTGTAATCCCAGAACTTGGGAGGCAGAGACAGGAGGATTGCTGAGTTCAAGGCTTGCCTGGGCTACATGGTGAGCTCAGGGCCAGCCTGGACTACAACGCGAGACTCTGTCTCAAAAAAAAAAATTTACATGTACAGAAACAAATAATTGCATCAAATTTCTTCAAGAATCAATGCAAGCAAGACAAAAGTTTAGTGAAATATTCCAGATCCATAAAAAAGAAACCAGAACAGAAAATTAAAAAACTGTAATTTTATAGATGTAAACATTATCCTTCATAAAACAATAGAAGCTGATTTGGTGATACATACATGCTTCTCAGGAATCTGAGATGGAACAATTGTAAATTTAAGGCCAGGCTGGGTAATGTACGATCCTATTTTTAAAATAAAGATAAAGGAGAAATAAAGATTTTTTATAAAAACATAAAAATTTAAGGGAGCTGGGCATGGTGGCTCACACCTGTAATCCCAGCATTCAGGAGGCCAGAGACAGGAGGATTGCTGAGTTCCAGGCTTGCCTGGGCTACATAGTGAGCTCAGGGCCAGCCTGAACTACAACGCGAGACCCTGTCTCAAAAAAATTAAAAAAAAAAAATTAAGGGAATCTGTCACTCTAGATTGACTTCACTAGAAATGAATAGAGAAGGAATATGAAACAAATCAAATACTTGGACTACCTAAGAAAAGCAACAGCATAAGAGAAGGAACAACTAAACGTTTAAACATTTAATTTTTCTTCTTCCTAATAGATCTAATAGATTACTGATTATTTGAAGTAACAGCAGTATAGATGTATTAGAAAATTATACCTCATAGCTAATTAAAATGAATGATGATAATATTATGTAGGAGAAATTTGGAAAATTACTGTGAGTTACCAATATTACCTGAAAATTGCTATACTGTAGTTTTATTAAAGAGTTAGCTAATGCAGGCTGGGAATTTAGCTCAATAGTGCCATGATTACCTCTCAAGTGGAAAGTCCAGAATTTGTTTCCCAGTACTGACAGAGAAAAAAAAAAGTTAGCTAAGAATATTTTTAAAGGCATAGTGTGAACTCATAGAAAACAAATGTGTGGATGCAAAGGCATAGAGATAATACTCTGTCAAGGGAGAAGAAATGGAAATACACAAAATGCTTCATCAAGAACACTGAAGGCAGAAATTGGGGGAAATATTAAAAATTTGCAATGGATAAAAATAGGTATGAATATGGAATTATTAATCTAAACACAATAAAATCTCTTTTATTTAAATGGTTAAAATACCAGTTATATGAAAAGCTAGAATGATTTTTTTTTTTTTAAGACAGGTTCCTGCTTTGTATTTCAGGCTGGCTCTGAGCTCACTATGTAGCCCAGGTAAACCTTGAACTCATAGCAATCCTAGAGCCTCTGCCTCCCAAGTACTGGGTTTACAAACATGAGCCACCATGCCTGGGATTTAGAGTTGACTTTTTAAAAATACATAATTGTATATATTCCAAAAAAATCTACTTTAACCATAAAACAAGTTAAAGGTAAAGTGATAAGGGAAATGGCATTATTTTAAAACCTTAGATAGCTGCATAATTTCAAGAAAGATAGGTTTCAGGATAAGGAAAATTTCCAGTGTAATATGGGCATAACACAATACAATTAATTTTATAAGAAATAACAATATTGTAAAATTATGTGAGGCAAGAATAATGATAGACTTAAGAGAAGAAATGGGCAAATCCATAATTGTACTCTTAGTCTTTAATATTTCTCTATACATACTTTATAGATCCAGAAGACAGAAAATCAGGAAGAAATGTTGAACTGAATAAGTGCACCAGTTAACTGATCTAAAAGAACTTTATACAATATTTTATCCAACAAGAAAAGACACATTTTCTCAAAGACAGTTTTCCAAGATACAGCGAACTCTGGGCCACAAAATATACCTTAAAAAATTTGAGTATAAATTATACAACGCATGCTTTTTAACAACAATGAATTTAAACCAGAAGTCAAGAAGAAAATTAGACCTGGGAAACTGTGGATTCTTCAAAGATTAAACATATCCACCAGTACAATACAGCATTTAAAAAGTCTGGAAAAAATTAAAAATATTTAACAACATGAAAGGAAAAAGGAACTTTTTCAGAGTTTTTATACAGAGAAATTACTCCTTAAAGGGAAATTTCTATCAGTGAATATGTGCACTAGAAAAGAAAAAAAAATACATAAACAGTAACCTAAGCTCTCTGCCTTATGAAGACTAGGAAAATGTAATGAAAGCAGTCCAAAAATTGAATAAGGATTATATAAGACAATAGTATTAAAAAATGAGAAATCATTGGAGTAAATCAAGAAAACCAAAGTTTTCCTTTTGAAAAAAAATCAATAAAATTGATAAAACTGTGGCCAGGCTAGCCATAAAAGATACATGACAAAAAATCACCAATGCTAGAAATCAGAAAAAGCCCATAATTACTGATTCAATAAATACTAAAAAGATGATAAAGGGACATAACGAATAGTTTTATTGCTCACACATTAGATAATTTGGATTAAATGGACCAATTTCTTGGAATACACAAACTAGAAAACCTTACCCAAGTAAAAATAGATTATATACATAGTGCTATATCTATTAAAGAAGCTGAATCAATATTACTTTACAACAAGAAAACACCAGACCCATTTGTGGATTCAATCTCACATTTAGAAAGAAATCATAATAATTCTCTGTGATTGTTAGGACCAATTTATAGCTCATTTATGAGGGCAGCACAATTCTAATACTGGAACTAGACAAGAGAATTGAAAGACTAATCTTTTATGAGCAAGAAGGTAAATTCCTCCAGAACTATTTGCAAGTAGGTTCTAAGAATGTATGAAGGGATTTTTCTCCTGGAATTCGTCAGGGGGAGATGGCAGGCCTAACCCGAAGAACAGTTGGACATATCAGAATATGTTCCCTTCTTTAAGCTTTTGGAAGTAGATGAGCTTTGTTGGCATCTTGACTTAGACATCTACTCTCCAGGATGTGAAAGAGCCCATTACAGTTGTATTAAACCAGCAAACTGGTGGTAAATTTTATAGCAGCCACAGGAGCATACTACACACTCTAACAGAGTCCTTTTTTTCTTCAATCCTGGGGATAAAACTCAGATCCTTTTACACTGAGCTACATCCTCAGATGCTCCTGTTCTTTTCTTCTATTTGTTCCTTATTTTACTTTTTAGTTTGATAAAGGTTTCTCCAAGTTACTAAGTTGTCCTTTGTGGGCTGAAACACATCATCTTCCAGCTCCAATCTCCCACAACCCTGGAATGAGAGGCATGCAGCCCCGCACATGGAAAGTACTTTATGTTTAGAATTCTCAATCCTTATACTCTTTATACAAATATGTTAAAAGTGCTGAAGATTGTGAAGGGAGATTCTAATTTGGTCATTCAAGATATAACATAAAAGGATAAAGGCATCAAACCAGAAAGGAAAAAAGCATGATTTATCTTTATTTTCCAAGTTATGCTCTATTGTCAGAGTTTCATCATCTCCTAGAGTGCTACAATTACAACCATAATGGAATGGCTTGAACCACAGAAATTTATTTCTTTCAGTTTTAGACATTAAGAATTCCAAATTCAATGTGCCAAGAAACTTATCTGCAGCAAGAACTCTACTGCTTCTTCAAACGGCCACCTTTTAGTTATTCCCCACACATAGTAGAGAAAGATTATCCACAGAATGTCTCTGAGTAAGGCCATGCATGCAGAAGAGGATGTTCATAATACCATTCATGAAGGTGTGTCTTTTTTTCCCCTAATACTTGGAATTGAACTCAGGATCTTGTGCTAGAGAGTTGGCATGGTGTCACTGAGCTAAATCCCCAGCCCTGTGAAAGCATATTTTTATTTCCCAATTACCTCCCCCAAATCCTACCACCAGAGCCCATCACAGTGAGAATTTCAACAAAGGAATTTCGAAGGGTAGGGTAAAATTCAGGCCATGACACACTTCTCAAAGCATTCTCTCAAATAAAATTTGAAAAAACAGAATTGTAATAGCACATAGATACTCTTACCTGATAAAGAAAATAGAGTACACATGATGGTAGCTGAAAAAATGTGACTCTTTAAACAAGAAAAGGAATTTAATGAATGTATCAATAACTAAAATTTTAATAAATCAATATTTAGACTTAATCAGACTAAGCCAATTGCTACATTCTATATTTAAGTAAATAAATTTGCAACAAAATTATTTTTATACTAAATATAACCCTCCATTTTATTGGTTATTGAGGTACAAACTTTGGAGATGGATTTAATACAATGGTTAACAGACTGAAAATAGAACAGAATGAAAGAGAACATTTAAGCAGGTGATAGAATGTACTCAAACTTCAACATGTTTTATCTGTTCTTGAAAATTTTATAGTAATTCTCAGTTTTTTTGGATTTATGTTCTTTTCTTTAGAATGTAATTTTGCAACATAAGTAATCTTACAACTAATTTTAACTTAATAACGAGTAACAAAATAGTAGTAAGTTTCAATGATAAATAGAACTATTTGAATTGCAATAGAAGGATGTTAAGTACCTTTGGGATCAGAAGAGAAAACCTTTACATACAGTCCTGGTATTTGTTTATTTTAAGATCACTTTTAATAGTGTTCCTGTTGCTGTGCAGCAATTCATGAAAAGAAAATATGAGATATATTTTACAAAATTCTATGGCAAGTCATAGCAAAAACAATGCAGTAATAAAAATAGGAAAATATGTTATGGTGAAAAGAAACAACTCATATGATTTTATTAATAAATTGAGCTTATTGGTACATTTCAAATAAACAATATGACCACATTCCTTATTGGAAATTTGTACTTGTACATAATATGTCTTTATTTTTATTTTTTTTCATTCCCCTGCCCTTCCTTCAAACTTCCCACTCCCATATGCACAACTTTGTTTCCTCTTTTCTTTTTTACCATTGTATATTTTCCTCCTCCTCTTTACTTTCCCCTACTCCCACTTTCCCTTTTTCTTTTAACATTTTCTTCTTGTTTCACAATATCTATCATACATTTTGGACCTCTTTTACAGTTTCAGTTTGTCACACTAGAGAAATGATATGGTATTTACACATCTGTGCCCTATGTATTTCACTTATGAGTATGTCCTCATGGTACATCAATTTAGCTATAAAATTTTCTAATTTATCATTCTTTATGGCCATTTTATTTAAAAACCCACATCTTCATTATCTGGTCTCCAGGTGATGGACATTTGGGCTATTTCTAAAGATTTATCTATTGCAAACTGAGCTGCTATAAACATGGGTGCACATATGTCACTGTGGTATGATGCTCTTAAGTATTTTCGGAAAATACACAGTAGAGAAATAGGAGGGTCAAATGGCACTGCTAGCCCTAGCTTTTTGAGGAATCTTCACACTGATTTCCACAGTGAGTGCACCAGTCTACTTTCCCACAAACAGCAGAGAAGGATTCCTTTCTCCCCACCACACCACCAGCATTTGTTATTGGTTGATTTCTTGATAGCAGCCATTAATTATGGAGTGAGATAGAATCTCAGTGTTTTCATCTGCATCTTTTGAATGAGCAGTGATTTTGCATATTTTTTCGTATGTTTCTTCACTGCCTTTAATTCTTCATCTGGAAAGTATCTGCGCACTTCAGATGCCCTTTTTTTTGGATTGGGTCTTTAAGTTTGGTGGGTCTGAGTTTTTAAAGTTCCTTATATATTCTAGATAGTAGCCCTTTATCCCAAGAACAGTTAGTAGAATTTTTCCCCCTATTTTAGGTTGTCTATTCCATCTGTTGATGTTTTCTCCTGCTGTGTAGAAACTTTTTTAATAAGATGAGATCCTAGTCGTTGATTCTTGCTGCTAGCTCCTATGCTATTGAGCTCTTGTTTACAGTCTTTCCCTATGCCAATTCTCCAAGAGTTCTATTTAACCTATTTTCCAACAGACATAGTTTTCCTGTTCTGATATTTACATATTTAATTCACTTTGATTTCAGTTTAGTGCATGGTAAAAGATGTAGGTCTAGTTTCAAATTTTGGCAGGTTGAAATCCAGTTTTAGCAGCACCATTTATTAAAGAAATTATCTTTTCTTCACTGAGGATGCTTTTCTCCTTTGTCAAAGATGAAGTGGCTTGGTACGTCTGGACTTGCTTCTGAATCTTCTAATGTAGTCCATTGGTCCTCGGGTCTGCTTCTTTGCTAGTGCCATGCTGTTTTTAATACAATGGCCTTATAGTATAGTTTCAAGTTGGGGATTGTGATATCCCATGCCTGTTTGCCTAGGATTGTTTTTGCTATTCTAGGTCTTTTGTGGTTTCAGAGGCATTTTTGGCATTATATTTTCTAGATCTATGAAACTTATTGTTGAGATTCCAATTGGGATTGCATTAAATCTATATAGCAATTTTGGGGGTATGGCCATTTTGACAGTGTTGGTCCTTTCTACCCAAGTACAATGTATGTCTTTCCATTTTTTGATATCTGCTTCCATCTCTTTTTTGAGAATGCTGCAGTTTTCAGATTAGAGGTATTTCACCTCTTTTGTTAGGTTGACTCCAAGTTATTTCATTTTTTGATGCTATTGTGAAAGGCATTGTCTGCATTTCTCTTTCAGTGAGCCTAATATTTATGTATAGGAAGGCTACTGATTTTTATTGTGAAATAGGTACATTTTATATACACATCTTGAAAGGTTTTAAATTTTGAGTGGCGATCTTCTACTTGACTACAGTACTGAATCTGGTGAATATGTATAGTTTCTTGGGATTATTCATAAAATGTTCTTACTGAAAACTATGAATGATATAACTATAGATGGTTTTCATTTCCTTTATTCTTTTTTCTCATATTTTTAAAATTTTACTTTAAAATGTTTTGTTACTACATGTATGTTAGTAGATAATATTTAATTCCTTTCTGGTCGCTTCCCTCCTTTCTCTCCCCTCTATTCATTTTCTTTTCAGTAGGCTTTTTCTCAACTAAAGAGGTCAATATATTGGCAAATTTACAAGCACAACCTTAAATAGCATTGGTTTCTGTGTTGAGAATCGAGGCTCACAGAGGCAATGCTTGAACTATGTTTTTCTCTTATAGATAATCCTTTTGTGACTGTTATCTGCATTTCTCTCCCCAATGTGGAGTCTCATTTTTTTTTTACTATGGGCATATTAACTTAATATTCTCAGGAAAAAAAATACTTTAGTACCTACCTTTCCTTCTTTTTAAAGGTGTCTATGCGACATCAACCTTAATATTGTCATAAGTGACAGTCCAAGTAGTGACATTTCTTTGAAAGTCGTATAAAAAGAAACTGGTTTTGTGTTTCTCCTTGTTCCTTTCAGACTTCACTCTTCTTGACTTTGGCCCAAAATTGTATACTAAGTCAGGACAGATAGGAAACATTTTGGATCCATGAGAGTGAGAAGCAGTACTAACAATGATGAACCAGAAACACAAAGAAATCATGGGGCGTTTGTGATGCTACTGGGCTACTCTATCTGGCCTCTGTGCAGGTCTGGACTTTTTCAAATTATAAAAGTAAATCTTTCTATGCTGAATGGCTGTAATTTTTGTTTTCTTTATATGCAAATGAAGAAAATTGTTTCATTTTCTCTCTGCAGCAAATCTCAAGGTGGAATGAAAATGAAGTGTTGCAGATTCACAGATAATGAACCCAGTTCCTGGGGTTTGGGACTTTCTTTTAAATTAAAGGAGCTACATAGATCATAGAGTCAGAATTAAATTGCTTCCAGATTAAGATATAAGTCCTGCAGTGGATGTGTAAGTATTGATGTAAGTGTGTAAATGTGTATGTGACAGATTCCACTGAATTTTGTCACCCAGAATACAAAAATTATTTTGTGGATATGTCATTGGAAATAAATCCTTTTCAAATTCTGTCTTTGTATTTAAATCCCTTTATGACTTTCCTAAAAAGAGCAATATAGAAACATTTGAATTTCAATAATAATTTTAATGTGAGTAAATATACACAGATTTGTGTTACTTATATTGGAATAAATGTATCTCAAAATCCAGTTCTTTGTTTTACTTTTGCAAGTTTAAACATACCATATTTTATTTTAAATCTTGGACTTGCAAAATGTTTGTATTCTACATGGCTGCTCACAAAAATGTCAGATTCACACGTCCATTGTGGAAGCCACAACAGGAAATAAATAAAGAAATACTTTTGAACCACATACCATATGCTCAGGGAAAGCATAAAATGACAAATTTTGATCAGGTCTTAAGAAAAAAATAAGCGAATCAGTTTATAACAACCTCACCAACTTTTTTCAGTGTTAATTATTCAGTACTCTATTTTATGAATCTTCCAGCAGATTTAATAAAAAAACACATTTACACAGAACAATGAAACCATATGTTCATGTTACATTTGCTTAATTACTGATGATATTTGTCCTTAAAATGCATGAATTCTTTTATTGAAAATATTTTTGAAGTAAGTGTATAATGTATTTTTTTATAAATACACAATTCAAATTACTGGTACATATAATTGTTCTTATTCATCTCAGTGTTAGAGGACTATTGCCATATTATGCCTGTACCTTTTTTATTTAAAAAACATTTTACTGAGTCTTGTTTCTTTTCACAACAGTTCATATAGAGATGCTAAATGGATAGGTATTTACAAAGTAGATTTCCAATAAAGCCTATGTACATCGTCCATTGTCACAGTTAATGAATCAATATTGATATTTTGTCAACAATTAAAGTTCATACCTCTTATGAATTTTCTTACTTTTTAGCTAATGTCATTTTCCTCCCAATATTTCATCCAGTATATAATATGAAATTTAGTAGTTATGAGTTGCAAGATCTTTGAGACTATGACATTTGCTCAGATTTTTTGATGATCTTGAGAATTTTATGGAATATTGTTAAGATATTTTGTAGAGCACTTTAGCATTTAGATTTTTCTAATCACTTTAATCCATTTCCTCATATTAAAGTAACATGGCATTATTACCAGCTGCTGCTATTTGCATTAACTTTCCTCTGGACAGCATAATGCTTGTCATGTTTCATTGCTGTAAGTTGCTAGATTTTCCAGTTTAGCATACAGTATTTTTAATGAGTCCATTTTTCCCATTTACACTTAGGGAAATGTATGACTCACCTTGTGAAGTCTAGAGCTTGCATAGAAATTCTTCTGAACTTTTACCAACAGATTTACCTATTTCCTCCCATTTTGTTTATTAAATCATCTTATTATGAATATGTGGATCTCTAGACCTTTGGGTATAGCTCTATAGCACATTATTTACCTTATTGCTTATACATTTGCAGCTTTGGGTGTTGAAAGCTCTTACTTATTGGTCCTGTTGTCTGTTAACCCATTACTTCATTTTCCTCCTGGAGGGCCCTATGTTCAATGCATTTCTGTTATTGCTCATGTCCTGCCTTAGGATGTGACATTTCTCCAGAAAGCCTCACTTACTAACTTGGAAAAGAATATTAGCAATAAAGATTGGACACTCAGGGAAACATTTCCTTTCTAGATCCTTCTGTAAAATCTATACGGAAGTCTCCCTGACTCTAGAGCTCTTATACTTTTTGTACTTGTAACTCTAGGACCACCTCACTGACTCCAAAGTCTATCATCAGCTCAGTTAATACAAGGATCCACGTGGATCATGGCCACAGTGGTCTCTTTCTGAGTGTTTGGATGGCTGTGTTTCGGGACTGACTTCCTGAGGTGGCCTTCACTGAATAAGACCCCCTGTAGGTCTCACTGCAGAGCAAAGTCTTTCAAAATTTACGCTTTGGTAATCTTGAGTTGGGAATTGTGGGGTGTGGCCAATTCCTAAATACTTGCGAATCATTTTCTTATCTTTGTGACTGAGTCCAAGATCTTTACAGTTGAGGTAGATTCCCTAAGTATTTTGTTTTTATTTTATTTTGAGACAAGTTTTCCCTAAGTTTCTAAGTTGCACTAAATGGCTTAAAACATGTTATCTTGCACAGTCTCTCAAAATACAGGAAAGCACTTGCCAAGAAGACCAGGAAACAGAGAATGGAAAAGTCAGAGAGAGAAAGCTCTTCTAAGCCATATGTACAGGGACGGCCTCCTCCAACAAGCTCCGACCCCATAAGAGCACGATCAAGGAAGAATTCATCAGTAGATCAATCAGTTGAATAATATCATACCCCTGAAACCCAAACACTTTCTTAAAGCCCCACTTCAGAATACATAAGAATTGTGCAGGATATTTTAGATATAAAATATAAGAAAGATTCTTATTTTCTATAATATGTGTTAAAATAGGTTGTCTTACTGCTTGAAATTTCATATGTATGTCAGTTTTCTAGCTTTATATTATATGAACACATAATTATTTTCAAACTTAACAATTTATTTTAAATTGCTATGTAGTATTCTTAGGGTTTTTTATTATTTTACTGTTAAAACACTATAATGAGTTTTACATTTGAGATCATTTTTAACATAAGATGCTTGGTAAAAGAGCAAATGGTGAAATGTTTTTTTCACAAGTAAAAATGGCATTTAAAGCATAAAATTACATATAAGTAGAACAAACAGCCATTTTGCTTTATAAAATAAAGAAAATACCTACATATTAACAAATTACTCTGCATCATTGAAATGGCAGCATATTTTCAAATATATTTATTTTAATACTGCAGTGACTTTCAAAGTTTTATAAAATTGTATCTATATAAACATTGCAATGACATTAAAATAAAAATACTTACGTTAAACAATATATTTGAGACTAAAAATTATCTTCACATGATTTCTTTTTTTCTTTGAGACAGGGCCTCGCTTTGTAGTTCAGGCTGGCGCTGAGCTCACTATGCAGCCCAGGCAAGCCTCAAACTCAGCAATCCTCCTGCCTCTGCCTCCTGAGGGAGTGCTGGGATGACAGGCGTGAGCCCCCACACCCGGCGTATCTCCACATGATTTTAATGTAAATTAATTCCATAATTAAGTATCTTTCATCCTTAATTAAAAAAAACATGTACCTATAAAGATGCAAATAAAAAAATCATAAGTAAAAGAGAACGGATATTATTACCTCGTTGAAAACTGTTGGGACAATATCACATTCTGTAAATGAATTATAAAAATATAGAAAAGGGAGTTATAATGCACAAGAACTAAAAGCGAGACCACAGCTGGTGTGCTTTGTGCCACTGCAGTGATTTTTCTCTCTTACAGCTGCAGGTTATACTCTAAAAAGTTTTACACACTTCGTTTTTCAACTTCCACTTTCATAAACTCTCTTCTCCTCAGAGCAATCGACTCATGATCTTGGGTATTGTAAAATAGCATTGTTAAAATATTGATTTCCCAAATGAGCAAAACAAGTGACAGTACGTAAATATTTTATGCTCTCTATTGTCCTCTGTCATTTCTTTCTCATTGTAAGAAACACCTAAGGGATACAACATAAACTCCTGCCCGTTCTGTTTATCATGATTAGCAGAACAAATGATAAAATGCTAGAGCTCTCCTCAAATTCAGGAAGAGCAAATTACTAGTTACCTAAAACATTTTTTTCTTAAGTTCCACAAACTGTTATTTTGGTATCAAATAGCAACTTTGACATTGATACAATTAACTACAATTTAAAGTAAAAAAATGTCAATTTTTAAATTAAATGGTCAAAACAAAAAAGGAACAAAATTTGTAATGACACATGGGATTTAATTTAAACATATGTATAGGGTCGGAGATTTAGCTCAGTGGTTCCGGTGCCTGCCTAGCAAACTCAAGGTCCCTAGTTCAATCCCAGTGAGGACATACAACAAAACCAGGCATAATGACTCACACCCACCAACAGTCAGTACCACACACCACATGCTGGGCATGTAGCTCATGCCTGTGATCCCAGCACTCAGGAGGCAGAGGCAGGAGGATTGTTGAGTTCAAGGTTTCCCTAGGTTATATACTGATCTCAGGGCCAGCCTGAACTACAAAGTGAGAACTTGTCTCAAAAACAAAACAAAAAGTATAAATTTAAAAAGAAATAGTATGTATAATGGAAGAAAAGTTTCATTTTCTACTATTGATATACTCTAGCTTTCCAGCATAACTTTTAAAAAATTATCTTTGTTGGTACATTGTATATCTACATCATGATCACATTCAATATTGAGAATTTGTACCAGTATATTACACAATTTCTCATTTTTCCCATTCCACTACCCACCCCATAACTGCCCTGCTTGCCTTCCTCAAGAAGTCTGCTGTCCCTAACGAATAAAGCATTTGCCTAAAATTGTACCTTGTGTGACCCTTAATAAACTGGGTGACTGAGATTTTAACTTTCTTATTATCACTAATTTTATTGGCACAATTTAAATACGCATACTAATCACATTCATCAAAGGGAGCTTGTATCTGCTCACAATGTATCTTGAATTTTCTTTTGCTCTCAACTACCCTTCCTCCCTAATTTACAAAACTTTGTTTCCATTTTTTCTTTATTTTCTTATTTCCCCACCTTCCCTTCCTTTTCCCCCTCCCCTTTCCCAGTTTCCTTTGGTTTTGAACACTTTCCTCCTATTTCATATTATCGATTATACATTTTGGTCCTCATTTGCACTTTATTTTTTAATTGATATTATTGTTACATTTTATATATACATTATGATCACAACTGACATGGAAAATTTGTACCAATACATGACACAACTTAATTCTCATTTTTTTTCTTTCCCTGTTCCCCCACAACCCACACTCCCTATATATATGAGCTTTATTTCCATTTCTTAAACCATCAGATGTTAAGTTTCTCACACCAGAGAAATGATGTGAAGTTTAACAATATGTGTCAGATGTATTCCACTCGAGTATTGTCTCAAGTTACAATGATTTAACTTTACATGTCTCAAGTTAATCTTTGTTTATGGTTGAGTACTACTCCATCGCATAAAGAAAGCACATCTTTTTACTCCATTCAACGGTTTCTGAGCATTTAGGATGTTTCCAAGATTCAGGTATTACAAATCGTGTTGCTACAAGAAGGAGGGGCCTTAGGTAACTATGATACGGTCCTTTCAACTTCGTCTCCTGTGACCTCGTTGGAAATCTTCCCCAGGAGGATGTGAGAAGTGAAACAGCCTCACAAAACAGATCGTCACCCAGTAGAAGGTGACTCGCACTGTCTGTTCCCCATGCTTTTCCACTTAGAGCCTCCCTCAGTCCTGCATGGACTTGCCTTCATTATATCTAGAAAGATCATGTTTCCAAATAAATTCATGGGCATGTTTTCTAAGTGGATTAGAATTATTGAGGGATATTACTTAATCTACTGAAAATTACAAATTAGAAAACCAAGGTAGATTATTGTGCAGGATATATATTACACACAAAGATGCATAATATTATTTGAACTCAAACAGTGATGTATTAAAGATTCATATTGTAAATCTAGTATCATTGCTAAAAATAGTATACACAGCCAGGCGTGGTGGCTCATGCCTGTAATCCCAGCACTCAGGAGGCAGAGACAGGAGGATTGCTGAGTTCAAGGCTTGCCTGGACTACATAGTGAGCTCAGGGCCAGCCTGAACTACAAAGCGAGACCCTCTCTCAAAAAAAAAATAGTATACATAGAAACACTAAAAATAAAATGGAATTCCATAAATGACTCAGTGTATTACACAAAGTTCAGAAAAAAGATGAAAAACACCCAAAAGACAACAAATAGTAGCAGTATAATATAACTGCTATAATTGCATATGAAAAATAATATTAATCATAGCATTCGTATACATCTGATATGTATACACAATGTAAGCACTTTAATTAAAATTTAAGCTCAGACTGGGTTGAATAGAATAAGTGAATTACCTTTTGTCATAAATGGGACACAGGTATGTAAGTACCTTTTCTCTAGTATGAAAAATGAAGATGTAAATGAATGCCAAAATGTATGATAGACTATGTGAAATAGGAAGAAAATACGCAAAAAGAAAAGGGAAAGGGTGGGTAGGGAAAAGTGAAGAAGGCAAAGAAAAAGCTGGACAGTAAAAAAAAGAAATAAAACTTCTGTATATAGGGTGCGGGGGTTGTAGGGAGGGCAAGGGAGCGGGGAAAATGAAATCAAGATGTTTCATGTACAGGTGCAACTTCTCAGTGTTAAATGTGACCATATTGTATGTATAAAATGCACTGATAAAATCATTTTGGGGAAAAATATTTTATAAGCAAAGGAAGATATATGCTAAAAAAAGGAAGGTTAAGTAGGAATAGGAAAAGAGATTTAAAAAGCAATTAAGATGTGTTCTGGACATGTACTGGCTTCCCATGAAGAATGTAATCCTTATGTGGTATAAAATATACTAATAAAAGATTTTTAAAAACTAAAAAAAGACTCACTTGTGAGCTTAAATTCACTAAATGAGGGGGAAACATGTAGGTATATTACTGGCAGAAAAAAAAAGTGTTAATGACTTTGGACACAAATCAGTAAACATTATACAATCTCATCTAGAAAGAAGAAAAACTGGTTTTGTTTGTCTGTTTTGTTTTTGTTTATTTGAGACAGAGTCTCACTTTGCAGTTCAGGCTGGCCCTGAACTCAGTATGTAGCCCAGGCAAGCCTGGAACTCACCAGTCCCCCTGAGTCCTGGGATTACAGGCATGAGCCATCACACCCAGCATCATGGTGTGGTACTGATCGCTGGTGGGCGTGAGTCACCACGGCCAATATTGTATGTGGTCATGAGGATCGAACCAGGGAATGTGTGCTTGCTAGGCAGGCACAGGAACCACTGAGCTAAATCGCCAGCCCAGAAAAACCTATTTAAAGAAACGGGGTGCCACATACAAATTAAGATGCACAAAATAGCCGGGCGTGGTGGCTCACACCTGTCATCCCAGCACTTGGGAGGCAGAGACAGGAGGATTGCTGAGTTCAAGGCTTGCCTGGGCTACATAGTGAGTTCAGAGCCAGCCTGAACTACAAAGCGAGACCCTGTCTCAAAAAAAAAAAAAAAAAAAAAAAAGATGCACAAAATGGTGTCTCAGTAGGAGGAGAGGAAAAAATGTCAAATAAATAGTGACTGAAACCTAATAGCTAATGAAAATCATAGACATAAGCAATCTCAAATTACTATAAACTCCAAGTAGAAGCATGCCACATGCATCCAGAGTCAGACACATCATTGCCAACATTTTGAAAGAACATAAAGTAATTTGAAGCTAGTTTGAGAAAAATAATTCACCATACAAGAAACCCAAATGATTTTTTAAAAAAATTCAGTTCTTACCCTGACCAGTGAAGACCAAAAAGGCAAGATGATGACATATTAAATGTTAGAATAAAAAAACAGAGACAAATCAACAAAAGCCACTGTTGAGAAACACATTCTGTAAAACTCTATATTCAAAACCAGGGATGAAATAGAGATATTGCTAGGTGAACAAGACTCAGAGAATGTCAACTTGTATTACAGGAATGACTAAAGGCAATTATTTACATTGAAAGTAAGTGACAAATACAATAATTCAAATACACACAAATGAAGAGCATCAATAAAGGAAATAATACAGGTAATTACAAGTGCCTCTCAAATGGTGTATTTATTTTCTCACCTATCAACAGGCTTAATGTGCAGTTACATAAAACAATATATGTATCATTTGTATTGTTGGTCTTACAGCATAGAGAAATATAAGCTGTCTGCCAACGACAACATAAAACAGGTTTGTGGGGACAAAAGTGTATTGTGTTGAGAGAATGATAGCAGAAAATAATGCAACACACAAGGACAAATAAAAAGAGCCAGAAAGTAAATATAAGGCTAATATAACTAATTCTTCACATTATGCTTGCCTTATCTCATTACTCTCAAAAGATAAAATTATAAATGAAAAACTAAAAAATAGTTTGTGATGTATATAAATATTGTATATTAATAACACATCAGAAGGAGTGGAGGGTCTGGACCCATATAGTAACAGAGTCTCCATTTAGATATTTTTTTAAAAATTATTACATAGTGGAAGTAGAATAGGTTAAAATGTATATAAGAACGCTCCAGAAAAAGTCAATAAGATATGTTGATAAGGGCTGGAGATTCAGCTCAGTGGTTCCTGCAGCTATTTAGCAAACCCAAGGTCCCTGGTTTGATCCCCTGCAACCACCTAGAACGATATCAGATGTGGTGAGTCACACCCACCAACAATCAGTACCACACACCACAGTGCCAGGTGTGGTGGTTCACTCCTGTAATCCCAGCACTGAGGAGGCAGAGGCAGGAGGGTTGCCAAGTTTGAGGCTTGCCTGGGCTATATAGTGAGTTCAGTGCCAGCCTGAACTATAAAACGAGACCCTGTCTAAAAAACAACAACAACAACAAAAATCACCTCAAATACCTAGACTTATTTTCAAGAGCTGGTTCAAATGAGTATGGAAGATAACAAGACTGAAATCAACCAGATATTGATATAATCCATGTTGAGGAATCCCTATGCATTTGAACCTGTGAAAAACAAGTTATTTGGTTCCAAACTGTATTGGTAGGACAACGAAAGGGAAAAATGCATAGACATTTGTATAATAATTCAGTAAAGTGTGGATCCAGTACCAGGCAAATAGATCAATGGAGCAGGACTGAAAATTAAAGAATGTATCATTCACTTATAAATAATAGATTTTTCCACAAAAGTCCACTTAGAAATAGATACCCTCATACATATGATAATTACAATATAAAATTTTTCACACTGTATACAAAATTATACTTAAGTATAAAATCTAAACTATTCAACTTTCAGACTCAATTTACTTAAATATTTCTCATACTTATCATGTAAGTGATGCTCCACAACACACACACACATCCTGAAAGATTTAATTATTGAAATCCGGTAGAAAACATAAAGTATTTATATGATATAAGACTTCTACCCAGAGTACATGACATCTTTGAAGAATCGATAAGTTAGAACCATTAAAATCAACCAATGCTTGGAATAGATAGTTCACTATAGATGAACTACATCTATAGATGATGTATAAATAATCAGGAATCATCATTTTAAAAGATATTCAGCTTGATTAGATTTTAAAGAAAATGTATATTAAAACCATATATTCCATTCTATAAGGAAACTTGGTGTGGGAATGTGATGAGGGGAAGGAATAAATATGATACAGAAAGAAAATA
>PVIC010002344.1:0-78649 GCA_004025085.1 Thryonomys swinderianus | reverse complement strand
TTCCTTCCTTCCTTCCTTCCTTCCTTCCTTCCTTCCTTCCTTCCTTCCTTCCTTCCTTTCTTCTTCCTTCCTTTCTGACAGGCTCTCACTTTGTAGTTCAGGCTGGCCCTGAGTTCATTATGTAGCCCAGGCAAGCCTCTAACTCAGCAGTCCTCCTGCCTCTGCCTCCTGAGTGCTGGGATTACAGGTGTGAGCGACCATGTCCGGTATCTGTGGAATGTGGTACTGATTGCTGGTGGGCATGAGTCACCACACCCAGTATTGTTGTATGTAGTTATCAGGGATGGAATGAGGGACCTTGTACTTGCTAGGCAAGTGCTGGAACCACTGAGATAAATCTCCAGCCCCACAAAATGTTTTCCTTAAAAGGCTGTCTAAGAAAATGTTCAAGTAGGAAAGGGAACAAGGGGTGGGGAGGGGAGGGAAAAGAAAAAGAATAGAAGGAAAAATAGAAACAAAGCTTTTTTAAATAAAAAGAAAAAGGGTTGAAGCAAGGGGAGGTGAATGGGGAAAAATACAATGTATAGGTAAAATTCCCTATGATGACTATGATCATCATGCAATATCAAATAAAAATATTCAAATGGAAAAGGGTAGGGGTAAGTAACGAGGGGAAAGAAAAAAATACGATGCTAAAAAAAGGAAACCAGCATAGATATGTAGGGGGCAGGAGGGTTGTAGGGTGGGCACGGGAACAGGAAAAAATGAGAAGTCATGTCATATACTGGTACAAAATCTCAATATTGAGTGTGATCATGATGTGTATATAAAATGTAGCAATAATTCAATTTAAAAATGTGTGCCACTGAAACTAATTTAAAAAGTAAAATTAATTATCCTTTTTTTGTACAAAAAGTATCTGGTGATGTGGGTTATTTTTGTTTACAAAAGGAGGATTGCATGGATTGTTACAGGGAATAGGTGTGTCTCTATTCTGCTATTATTTCCATGAATATTAAAGCTGATTGGAAGCTTTATATTTGCTTGCTCATTCATTTAACAAATGTATAACAAGTAACTTTTCTGGGTAATATTGAGGCTGTCATGATGAGGAATATCACATAGAATAATCACTCTTCACCTGACTCAAAAGCACAAGGTCCAGAATTCGATCCCTGGTACACACAAAACAACTCTTATGGACTTATTTTTTAGAGAAGATAATAATTATAATACAGTTGATCCTCTCCATCTGTGAATTCCATATTCATGGACTCAACCAACTGTATATCAAAAACATTTGAAAAAAATGACTGTTTGTACAGATATATACAAACTTGTTTTTTTATTACCTAATGTATTATATAGCAATTTACATTATGTTGGGTATTATATATAATATAGAAATGAATTAAAGTATATGAAAGGATGTAGCTAGTTTACACACAAGTACTATGGCAGTTCATTTGAAGCACTTGGGCAGCCGAAGATCTTGTTTTCTCTAGGTACTATGAAATGACTGCTTTCAAATAAATGAGTAATTGCACCATAATATGTGAGGCCAAAACCATGGTTGAAAACAAAATAAACTGTATATAGACTGCTAGTAACAGAATTCAGCTGAAGTAATGAAGGGGAATTTAATGGCTTGTGTAATGAATAATCCAGTTCTGTAATGGTATCATTAGGATTTTTTTTCTTATCACTTATTTCCTTTTTCGTCGTGTTTTCATTCTCAAGTGGTTCTTCACAGATGCTAACAAAGAGAGCTGTCATGGCTTGGTTCACACCTAAAGCCTAGCTACTCCATTCTAGACATCTAAACAACTCAAAATACTTAACTTGCTAGGTGTGGTGGTGCACAACTGTGATACCTGCTTCTTGGAAAGATGAGGAGGAGGACTGAAAATTCGAGGCCATCCTGGGCAATTTAACAAAACCTTGCCCCAAAATAAAAAAAAAAGTATAAAGGTTAAGTATCTAAATCAGTTGTAGAGTGCTTGCATCTCATGCAGAAGCCCTAGATTCAACACCCAGCACAACAAAAACAAACTACAGGAATAAAAACTCTATTCACTTAATCATTTCTTATTAAGCAAAGTCAGTGCAAAAACATCTTTCTCACTAATTTTGAATAGTCCCAGGTTTGCATTCTCTACCCTGGCTGTAGTACCTGTCTTTCTCTGGATCTATGGCTATAATTTAGAGTAGAGACATTTTCAACTGGGTAGGTATATGTCACATGTATAGAGCTGGCGGCTGGAGTCAGCTATAAAGCCTTAGTTTGGAAGAGGGTTGGCTCCACAGATAAATATTCTTCAACTCAATTGGACTGAGATAGGAAATGGATAACATTTGCTTTTAGTTGGATTTTTGTTTCAGTCCTACCCGTGGTGTTTCATGCAGTGTAATGAGGGCAAATTAATAATCTCTCTAGTCATTTTCTTCCCCCTTAAAGGTTTGAAAATGTATGGGTTAGAAAATGATGAAGAAAATGATGGAGATGTGTCCTGTATATTATTGTCTTGCTCAATACACAGTGGCATTATCATTGGGAGAATGTTATAGACATTTACATGCATGCTTGCTGCTTGACAAGATTGACAGTACAAGTTGAATATCAAATGCTTAGGATACAAGTGTCTCTGCTTCTAGATCTGTCAGATTTTGGAATAATAGCATATAAATAATGAGATATCTTGGGGCTGGGGACATACCTAAACACAGAATTCTTTATGTTGTGTGTATACCTTCTGAACATAGTCTGAAGGTAATTTTATCCAATACATTTAGTATGTCTGTGTAAGTGCAACACATTACATGAAGTCAGGTGTGGAAATTTCTGTGGTAGCATCACATGGGCTCTCAGGAAGTTTCATATTTTAGAGAATTTTGGGTATCAGGTTTTCCAATTAGGGTGCCTAAACTGTATAGCAAGTTCCCAGTATGTACTCTTAACTGGTCATATCTTTCTATTTTCAGCAGATTAGTAACTTGAATTTAATGGTTATCATCTTTATTATTTATTCAAATTATTTTGCATATTGGTAAACTATTCAAATAGAATTATTCAGCATCTTCTTTAACTTAGTTTTAAAATTTATTGATAAATTTATGTTTATTTTTTTATTTTTTAAAATTGAATTCTTTATTGGTACATTTTATATACAGCTCACAATCATATACAACACTGGGGAATTTGTACCAGTATATAACACAAGTTCATTCTCATTTTTACCCACATCCCTACCCACCCACAAGCCCCACGCCTTATATACATGCTCTTTCATTTTCTTTCCAAATCATATTTATTCTTTCCCCTCATTATGTTCCCACACAAAATTCCCTTTGCATATTTCTTATTTTACAAAAACCATCATGCATTCTATAACTCATTTACATCTACAGGTTCTCATATGAAAGAAAAGATCTGGTATTTGCATATCTGTTATCTATTTATTTCACTTATTAGTGTGTCCTCCAAGTGTATCCATTTACACATAAATGAATGAAACTTGTCATTCTTTATGGCAGAGTAATACTGCATTTCATTAAAAATACCCCACATTTTTTTTTTTTTTTGAGACAGGGTCTCGCTTTGTAGTTCAGGATGACCCTCAGCTCACTATGTAGTCCAGGCAAGCTTCGAACTCAGCAATCCTCCTGTCTCTGCCTCCCGAGTGCTGGGATTACAGGCATGAGCCACCACACCTGGCACTGTGGTATGTGGTATTGATTGCTGGTGGGCGTGATTCACCATGCCCAGCATGGTGTGTGGTTATAGGGAATCGAACTCAGGACCTTGCACTTTCGAGGCAGGCACCAGAACCGCTGAGTTAAATTTCCGGCCCTCCACATCTTTATCTAGTCTCCAGTTGATGGGCATTTGGGTTGTTTCCAAGATTGGGCTATCATGAACTGGGCTGCTATGAATAAGGGTGTACATTTGTCTTTCCAATGTGATTTTAAAAATTCCTTTGACTATTTTCCTAGCAGGGGATAGTAGGGTCAAATGGGACCTCTAGTCCTAGTTTTTTGAGGAATCTCCACACTGATCTCCACAATGGTTGCACAAGTCTACAATCCCACCAACAATGGAGAAGGGCTCCTTTCTCTCCGCAGCCTCACCAGCATTTATTGTTGTTTGATTTCACAATAGCATATATGTTTGTTTATTAATTGCAGTGCTGGGGTTGAACCTAAGACCTCATGTGTAGTAAGTGAGACTTGTACCACTGAGCTGGAACCCAGCCCTCATGATTTGTTTTGTGTTTTTCTTTTCTTTTAATTTTGAGATTCATCTTTGTTGATATATGTAGCTGTAATCTATTGATTTTTAATGTTTACATAATTTTTCAGTTTATGACTACGTTATATTTTTCTCCACTGTACTCTTAATGGATGTTTAGGTTGTTTGGAGCTTTTTGCTCTTAGAGATAAGACTGAGCATTCTTGTGTCTATCTCCGTGTGAATGTGCTATACTTCTGTCTATGCTACATATGTGGGAATGAAGTTACTGAATTTTAGGAGCTTGAACAGTTTTAGGCTGCTAGTATTTGCCAAGTCACTTTCAGAGGTTGTCTTAATCACTTCCACTCTTATAAACAGGCTCCTGTTGTTCCTTATCATTTGAATATATTTTTACCTCTTAGAGGGTTAACAAACAGAAGAGAGAAATGTAAAAATGTAAGATAATACAATGGAATAAATGTATCAATTTGTTCAAAGAACTTACAAGTTTTTTGATGAGTCTTCATGGGTGAAAGAAACCAGACACACAAGCTTAAATATTGCATGCTTTCTTTTATATGTGACACTCAACATACAAATAAAGAGTAAAATAAAGGACAGATAAGAACAGAGAGAAAAGTGAAAATAGAGGGAAAAGTGGGAACAAAGCTTTTGTCCATAGAAAGGGGGAAAGGGTTGAAGAGGGAATGGTGTAAAATAAAATAAAATTTATTTGAAAAAAGAATAGGGAGATCTTTTTCAAACGGGAAAAAGATCAAGGAATGGAGGGAGAGAAGAAGGAGGGAAAGGAAAATGGATGAAAAAGCATTCAGACGTGTTATGTATATTTGTCCCATCACCGCACAAGGAATGGAACCATCATGTGCTACAAACAGGTGCTAATGAAAAGTAGAGACTGAGGAAAAGCAATCTCAACTCTGCATCTAGAAACAGGAAGGAGGTCAGAAGCTTCTCTTCGAAGTCAGCCAGGTAAGATCTCATAGTATTCAGCCACCAGGAGAACCTGGCAGGGCATCGTGTTTCTTCCACAGTCTGTGGAACAGGAAAGGGGCAGATTTCTTTCAAAGAGTTTTCCAATGTAGGCCCGCTTGTCTGAATAGCAGGGACTCACCTTTTGGCAACTCAGGTCTCAACATTCAGGTGAATTTTATGACTCCTAATGATATGATCCCTGTCAACTGTGGGATACTATGTCGAGGGAACTTTATTTACAGTCATTAGGAATATTTTTTAATTTAACACTACACGGTGATATCTCCATCTATATATCTATACTTACCTATTTTATAATTATTTAGATATTTAAATTACTTCAGCAGTTTGTAATTTTAACAGTGAAGCCAGACCTATGTAAATAGAAGGGGATTTGACAACAACAGAATTTAGTTAGATCACTGAGGTTTAATGCACAGAATCCAAAGAAACAATTTCTTTTTCTTTTCTTGTTTTCTTTTTCTTTCTTTCCTTCTTTCCTTCTTTCTTTCTTTCTTTCTTTCTTTCTTTCTTTCTTTCTTTCTTTCTTTCTTTCTTTCTTTCTTTCTTTCTTTCTTTCTTTTTCTTTCCTTCCTTCCTTCCTTCCTTCCTTCCTTCCTTCCTTCCTTCCTTCCTTCCTTCCTTCCTTCCTTTTAGTTTTTTGAGACAGGGTCTCACTTTGTAGTTCAGGCTGGCCCTGAACTTCCTATGGAGCATAGACTAGCCTCAAATTTATGGTGATCCTCCTGCCTCTGCCTCCTGAGTGCTGGAATTACAGGTGTGAGACACCATGTCTGGGAGAGAAACAATTTCTTATTTATTATAAACAGCTGGAAATGATGAATGAATAAATGAATGAATTAAAGAAATAATCCTCTCATACCTTCAAGTTTGAAGAGAGTATTGAATAATAATGGATAGAAAAACATTTAAGATCAGAGTTTGCAACAAGAGCAATAGTTTGAGGGTTGTGCTAAGTGAACGTGTTATAAGAGTAATTCAGGGCTGCCTGCTATTTGAAGCCCAGTGTCTTAGAGACAAGACTCGGTAGAAAGGACAGGGTTACCCAAGGGCTGGCAGGTTAGAAGAAGGAAGGTCTCCATATCAAAGCCAGATCCTGGGGGCTCAGTGGCAAGAAGGGGCTTTAGAACCAAAGGAAGGAGGAGCTGGACAGAGACACCAGTGAAACAGCTCCATCTGGGGCAGAGTCCTCCACCACCAGCTGGTTTCCCAGAGAGTGGGACTTCAGATGGCCACAACAGCAGCAATACCACCCTGCAAAATGAGGAAATGAGCCCAAGCCAAACGTGCTCAACAGGACCATCAAAATGCCATGGTCATAGACTGCCACAGGATTGGAGGATGGACACAGTTCTGGGTCCTTACACTATCACGCATGAAAAGTTTAATGTGTGGGGTTTGTTTGGAAAGGCAGTTGGTAACCTAGATGCTGGACATGCCAATGCCCAATAGGTAACTCAAAGACGACAAAACAGAAGATCTCTCCCTTCATCTTGTATGAGCCCTTTATTCCCTTAAAACCTTGGACAGATCCCCGCTGAGCTCCACACAGAGGCGTGCTATTGGTTAAAGACTGTCTGCGTGACAAGGTCTCTCACACCTAAATTTACCTAGTATGTCTCACCCTCCAAGACTGAGGACCTCAGGAAAAAGATGTACAGAGGCTTCAACTATGGCTGGGAACTAGTGTTGTCCAAAACTTAGAGACACTGGGATTCTAACGGAGGCTCACAAGACTGCCTGCCCTAAGCAAGAAGTTACCTTATAGGAAGCAGGTTGTGCCTCTGTGCATAAGGTTCCCTCCAGAGCCACGAAAGCAAGATTGAATGAAATCACAACTGGAGCTCAGCCCATCACAGCATCCCTTAAAACCGTTCTCTGTTCTTTTGAGAATGGATCAGTCTGAATCTCTTTTTCAGGCCCGTGCCCACTTCAGTTCCTCAAACCGAAGGCCTTTCCCTGTTTTCTCTTACAGTCTTTTATTAGGGGGTTGGGTTGACCTCTGTCAGACTGTAAACTCCTTCATTTTCTCTTGCTTCCCAATGAAAGACTTTTCCTATAAATTTGTGTGGAATGCTTCAGCTTTGATTTCCTCACTGGCGCAAGGACCCATATTAGCTGGTGAAACACAGCCAGTTGGACACTTAGGTCTCCTGCAACCTTTGATGAACTCTGAGGCAAGATAAGAAATAGAGGCTTATATAACCATTTCCCCAAACTTTTAGAAGCGATCAATCAAGATATTTGAAATATAAGTAAGTTTAAAGCATTTTACATCATGTTTGCTCCTCTTCCTCTCATAAATACACATGCATCTTGAGTAGGAGAGCAAAGCTTACTTAGGATTCCTGGGTTTCCTGCAAAGTATGGCTACAAAAGCTCATGAAGCATTCTTTGCTGCCCTTTCCCACCCTAGATGCATTTTATACCAGAAGCGTGTGTGTGTATGCATGTGCCTGAGTGTATGTGTACCTCTCTGCCTGCAACCCCGACTCCACCCACCTCTCTGCAAACAGCGTCCCCAGGCACAGTTCAGCTGTGGTGAGGCCACACCGGAGAAGAGAGCCCGCCTTCGAAGAGATGCTCTGGGAGGGGGTCTGCAGTGGGGCCGTGCTGTGTGTGCAGAGTGAGTGTGAGGACTGGCCAGCCCTGGCTCCTTGGTGGAGGGAGGGGACTGCCTGCAGGAGAGCGGCTGGACTAGGGCAAGAACTGGGCTGAGAAGAAGGAAACACCTTTTTAAAAAAACCCAGCACTTTTCAAAACTAATTCAA
The DNA here is from genome assembly GCA_004025085.1 of Thryonomys swinderianus. Lineage (NCBI taxonomy): Eukaryota > Metazoa > Chordata > Mammalia > Rodentia > Thryonomyidae > Thryonomys > Thryonomys swinderianus. The sequence continues at coordinate 70,693 of PVIC010002344.1, read as the reverse complement.
GGGAGAGGCTCAGAGGCTGAGGCACTTGTTCCTCAGTCATGGAGCCCACAGTGACAGACAAGGCGTTGGTGTGCTCTTGCGATCAGGGGTAGGACTCTGTTACACCAGGTTGACTGGTTCTCATTGAAAATAATGAGATGCATTTGACTAAAGTGTAAAAGGCCACCAAGATGGTGCATATTCTGCTGCTTTATTCAAGTGTTTCCTGTTCATTTTATCCGAGTCTCTCACCTTAGAGCCCTATTCACTTCTCCTGATTCACGTTGTCCTAATTCCTTCCTCCTCCCTAATAAGAGGTGATGTTCAGTCCTGTTTCACTTATTGGATGCACAAATCACAAAAGTGTCGATGGTACCCATCACAAGAAAGTAGAAGGAAAACTATTGCTAGACAAAAGGAGGGAATAAGAGAGAAGAGGAAGGAGTGCAAGGACAAATAATAGAAGGGATGGATATGAGCAAAAACTAATATATTCCTGACCCCTGTCCCCACTTAGCAAGGCATGATGGTGCATCCCTGTATCCCAGAACCCTAGGAGGCTGAGGCAGGAAGAATATAACCACCAAACCTGGGTCATTTAGTTACTTAGTAAGGTCCTGTCTCAACAGCTACAAAAGAAAAAGAAAATGGGGAGAATGTAGTTCAGGGTGAAGAACCTCAGTTCAATCCTCAGCACTACAAAAGGAAGCTCCTTACCAAATGAGACTAGGAGGAGAGTGAGGCATGGAATTGATGGGGTGAAAATGATCAAAGTATGTTATGTGTATGCATGAATCTGTCAAAATGAAACCTATTAAAAAGCAGGAAATAAAGAAGGATAAATTCACATATTAATGTTATAGTTTTAAGGGAAAATAATGCAAAATGAAAGACAGAAGTTAATATTCCAGTGAGCACTGTCACATCTTGCAACAGTCCCTTCTACTGGCATTCATTTCACCCTGTGAACTGAACTTTCAGAATTGCTTCTAATGTGTCAAAGTGGTGGCATTAGAGTCTCAAAGTGGGTGACTCCTATCTTGTGTGGACTTTTTGCTGCCTCTGTGTGATGCAATGCATTGGGGCAACTGTGTGACAAGTTGAAGGTGACCCCAGCCCACCAGGGAACAAAGATCAAGTCCCACAGTGGCCAGCAGCCTTTGGTGGGCTTTGGACAGGAGGGATTTAGCAACAGACCTCTACCAGTGATGCAGACTAAACGCAGTTTTGGAAGTCAGCTGTGGCTGTGAATTTGGCTCTGCTATCTACAAGCTGTTTGATCACATTTATTCTACTTTTTTAGGACTCAGCCTCCTCACCTTAAGATGCTGAAATAAACACTGTACTTAATTCATAAAATTGTGATTATGCTTAAATGATTTAGATATTAAGGGCACTTCTTATGGAGAAAGAGCTCAACACAATCAAGCAGAGATTATTATTAAATAAGGTACTTCATGGTCAGAACTTTATTCTTCCTAAAGCAGAAAGGGATGAAAGAAACAAGTTTAGGGATTGAGTATATGGAAACTGAATATAAAATTTAAATTGGCATAGGTTATCCCAATGATACTAAACACAATTCAAGCTTTGTGTCAATTTTACCCTACAGACTTGCTGTCCATTAAAACTTGAATCTGTGGTGTTCATATTTCTCTCCTACTGTTCTCTAAACCTATAGCATCATCATTTACTTTCCTGACCCATTATGCTAGCCCACAGCCTCAAAATATGTTCACTGTAATTACTTGCTTAAGATATTTGATGTTTGTTTTACTGCAAACTGTAAAATTACTGCAGAAACCTAATTATTGACCATGATCTTTCAAAAATTTGATATTCTTCTTTTTGTTTTCTGCTTGTCTTCACAGTATTTTCACAGTTACTGAGATCAATTAAGATGCTTCGTTTTTTTTCTGTGTTGAAGTAGCCTCACCGGGGATATAGCTCAAATGGTACTGAGCCTACCTTGGAAGCACAAGGGCCTGAGTTTAATCCCCAGTACCACAAAACAAAACAAACAAACAAAACAAAACAAAACAGCAAAAAGAAACATAACTTCTGGTCTATTGAAACAGAAGATATTAGAGTTACTTTTGCTTTGCGAAATTAAGTCTTTTTTTGGAATTGAGCAGTTTTACTTTTAGAAGTCTCTGACATAGATCATCTTAGATTTCATACACGGTAGATATATTTCATACAAAATGCTTAGAAAACCATAAGGCAGACACATCAGCGTGGAAGACATCCAGGTACAATTTTGAGTCATGTAAATAGATGGGACTCATAATCAATAGTAGGTCCTTCCTGCTTCTGAAAGGGGTAAGAAACAAGGAAACATTCATTTTCTGTTGCTAATAACGCGATTCTATAGCCTGAACATGTAATAGAGAGAGAGGCTCCTTTTGGATCACAGCTCTGGTCACAGGTTGAAAGTGCCTTTGCCTGTGCTGTTCTTGCTGGCAGAGTCCTGAGGTGTTCCACTACAGGCTAAGACACAGGATGTCCGAAGGACACCTAGAGAAACTGCCCTTTTACAGCAAATCCGCTCTCAAGATAACTGTGTTTTCCCTCAAATTCATTAATCAAGTGAGCAGATTAATCTGTTCATGAGGGCAGAGTTCAAGTCACCTCTTGAGCACATCACCAGGTCCCAGTCCTCAGCATCTCATGATAAGGACTGAATTCCAACTTTAGTTTCAGAGGTGACAACCCACATTCCAACCACAAGAGAGGGGAAAAAAGAAAAGAAAAGAAACGAAAATTTGCCAGGGCTGAAACTTGCTCATCCTTTGTGTGTAAGTGACAATGTTGAAAACTGTCAACCCTAAGTCGTAAGTCACTAGCAGATGAAGCAACAAGTTGACGTCAGAAGTTTGCAAAGGTTGATTGCTGATTTTTCCTTCCCTGTCTCTATTTCTACTGCTCCACTGTCTCTTCTTTCATCTCTTTTTTCCCCTCTCTTTTCTCCTTCCTTATGCTCTTTTCATTTAAAAAATTTTTTGAATTTTAAAAAAATGTATGTGCACACACATACACACCTGTAGAATTGTACCTAACTGCCTAAAGGGGGTTGTATTATTTTTTTTTTGTAGGACTATAGTTTTTCTCTTCATTTTTCCTCTCTGGAACCTCTCATGCCCTCTTCTTCTGCAAATTAGGTTGTCTTGAGCCTCCAATCCTTTTATCCTATGCTCTATAATAGCAAATTAAATATAGAAACACTCATATATTCATTAGTATACAATCAGGAATAGCTTCTCAGTTGCTTTAAAAGTGGGATCAATTATATGATTCCTACATTTCTGCATTTTCTCCTCAATAAAAAAATCCTCAGGAAAACTTTTACAAGTGACAAATTTCAGTCTTTCTCTTTTAAATGGTGGACAGTATTCTATGATATAAATTAACTCAACATTATTGAACATTCACTTGTTTGTAGTTGAATAATTTCAACAATGCTATAGAATATGTTCATACTGTATGTGAACATACAGTGAACAAGGTATAAAATATATTTTATTGTATAATATATTGATATATTGTGACCAGTACAATTGTTAGGACAAATGGTTTAAGTACATTAAATGATAATAGAGCTACCAGGCTGTTTTCTACTATAACTGATATTTCACCTTGTAGAGTAGAAAGTCTTCTTTCCCCCACAGTTTTGTCATTGTTGTATTTATTTTGCTTTAGTCATTGTCAAATATATCTCACTGCTACTTGTGTTTTTGCATTATGTGACTATCAGTGAATCTGAACTTCTCATGTTCATCATAACCACTTGGATTTGCTCTTCATGAACCAGAAATTTATAACCATTCACCCATGTTTTTTTGCATAATTTTGGAAGAGTTTTCCACATATTATATAATAATTTTGAGGGTTCTAAAGTACAAAGCATTTTTTTCCAATGAGCGTGTTATTTAGTCTTAAATTTTATTGATGGTACTTTTAGTCTAGTTTTAAAAAAGTTTTGTCAAACAGTCTTTATCTCCACCTCCTTTTCTTTCTTTTTTTCTTTCCTAATTCTTTTTCTAAGTTTTTAGTTCTCATTTGGATAATATGCTTTCATCTATACCTGGCTTGCACATATAGTCTCTTAGATTTTTTCAAACTTTGTTTTCTTTTATTGATTTTACTTAAATCTCATATATATCCAGAGTTTTTTGTATAGATATAAAGTCATGACCTTATTTCCTCCGTAGTTGCCAGTACAATTTATTAAAAAATCAATTCACTAGTTACAAAAATAGTATATCCCTTTGTTATATACATGTTGATACCTAATTCTAGATTACCAATCTTATTCCACTTATTTATTAGTTTTACCTATTTTCATGTCAGTATTATTTAGACTTCACAACAGTGATTTAGTCTGTCCCCCATTGTCACTGGACATCTTTCTCCAAAAGAGTGGGAACTAAACTCACAGTCATGTGGAGCGGAAATGAAGATTCAAGGAGGAGAGGTGGGACGACCTTTGCTCATCCTAATCAATTCCTTTGCTTTTAAGTCATCTTCCACCTGTGGCTCTTAAGGCCGCCTTGGGATCATCTGCTCTTCAGTCTCGAAAAGATGAGAAATAAGGAAATTTGACCTTCGCGTCTTGTGTCAATATTCCATCGCACGGAAGTCAGTTAAATGGCCTTGGCCATAGTAGTGGGCAGCTGAGAAACAAAGGCTGACCGTGAGTCCAGGAGGAGAGAGCGGTTTTAGAGAACATACAGCCCTTCCCCGCTGGTGTGAGCCATCTGCTAAGAGCAAATGCTTGTTGATGTTTTCCAGCAAAAGGATTTTCTGCATGTTTCACATTTATAGAGTTTTGCCCTGTGTGAATTCTCTGATGGACAGTGTGGTGGGACTATGATATGGGAGAATCATTTCCTTTGTTCGTTGCAGGCATGGGATTTCTTCCTTAAAAATGTTTGCCGGGCGTGGTGGCTCACGCCTGTAATCCCAGCACTCGGGAGGCAGAGACAGGAGGATTGCTGAGTTCGAGGCTTGCCTGGCCAACATAGTGAGCTCAGGGCCAGCCTGAACTACAAAGCGAGACCCTGTCTCAAAAAAAAAAAAAATGTTCCATGTTCCTGTATCAGGATTATAATGCCTGATTTGCTAGCAAGATTTTTCTCATATTCACTGTGTTTATAGGATTTTTTTGTTTTGTGTGTATTCTGATATTAACTTTTTTTTTTTGGCAGTACTGGAGATTGAACCCAAGGTTTTTGAAATGATCAACACCCTCAGCCTTTGATTCATTAGGTGGCTAATTGTGTTGCCTCGGCTCCTGCCTTAACCTCCCAGAGTGCTGGGATTACAGGATTATAGCCAGTATATCTGGCTGTGCTTACTTTTGTTTTTCTTTTGAGTACAATAATTTTCTTTCTCATTTTTAAAATTGATTTTATTGGTACATCTTATACATACAACATGATTACATTTAACATTCAGAACTTGTACCTGTACATGACACCCCTTGATTCTCATTTTCCCCCTTTCTCCTGCCCTCCATACAACTGCTACCTCCTCTATACATAAGCTTTGTTTCCTTTTGGTTTACTCTCAGGTTTTTTCTTTCCTTTTTTAATTTACCACTACCCACCCTTTCCCTTTTCCTTTTGCATATTTTCTTCCTATTTCACCTTATCAAGCGTACATTTTGGCATTCATTTACACCTTTGGTTTTTCATACTAGAGAAAAGATATGGCATTTAAAAATCTGTGTCCTATTTATTTCACTTATGAATATGTCCTTGAGGACATCCACTTGATTGTAAATTACTCAAATTTATCATTATTTATGACTAAGTAATATTCCATTTTATAGAAAAAATCACATCTTCTCTATCCAGTCCCTCATTAATGAGCATTTGGGCTGTTTCCAAGATTAAGCTACTGCAAATGGAGCTGCTATAAACATGGGTGTACATATATCACTGTGGTATGATTCTTTTAATTTATTTGTGTATATAAGTAGCAGGGGAATGGCAGAGTCAAATGGAACCTCTAATCTTAGTTCTTCTGAGATATTCCCATAGTGATATCTCCATAGTGGTTGCACCAGTCTACTTTCCTACCAGAAGTGGAGAAGGGTTCCTTTCTCCCCACAGCCTGTCCAGCATTTGTTGCTGGTTGATTTTGTGATAGCAGCCATTCTTTTTGGAGTGAGATGGAATTTCAGTGTTTTCATTTGCATCTCTTGAATGACTAAGGATGTTGCATATGTTTTATATGTTTCTTTGTGCTTTTAAATCAATTCCCTTTATAATAGCATCCAGAAAATGAAATATCTAGGAATCAATCTAACAAAGGAAGTAAAAGTTCTCTGTTCTGAAAACTATAGCATTCCGAAAAAGAAGATCAAAGAAGATATCAGAAAAAGAAAAGACAGCCATTGTTCCTGGGTAGGAAGAACCAATGTTGTCAAAATGGCCATACTACCAAAACTGCTGTACAGATTCATTGCAATCCTGATTGAAATCCCAACAATGTATTTCACAGAGCTAGAGAAAATAATTCAAAACTTCATCTGAAACCACAAGAGAGTTAGAATAGCAAAAGTGATTCTAGGAAACAAGATCATGGCTGGGGATATCACAGTACCCAACTTGAAACTATATTACAAAGCCACTGTGCTAAAAGACAGCATGATATTGGCAAAGAAACAGACCCAAGGATCTGTGGAACAGACTAGAAAATCCAGAAACAACTCTAGATATACTAAGTCAACTAATCTTTGACAAAGAAGCCAAACACCTGTGATGGAGGAAAGATAGCCTCTTTAACAAACAGGCTGGAAAAACTGGTTTTCAACTTGCCAAAGATTAAAGCTAGATCTTGACAAAGATTAAAGCTAGTAACCTCCTTTACCATGCACCAAACTAAAATCATTGTGGATTAAAGATCTAAATATTAAATGAGAAACATTGGCATAGGGAAAGACTTTATGAACAAAACCTCAGCAGCACAGGAACTAGCAGAAAAAAATCAACCAGTGGGATCTCATCATACTAAAAAGCTTCTCCACAGCAAGATAAACCACCAGCAGAGCGGAAGGACAACCTCCAATACAGGAAATAATTTTAACAGGTGTTTCTCAGACAAAGAACTGCTACCTAGAGTATATGAACAACTTTAGAAAAAAATCAGCTCCCCCAAATTTAAAAGACTCAGTTCAAAAATGGGCATCTGAAGTGAACAGACATTTTTCAGATGTGAGGTTACTTTTTTATGAAAAAGTTTTAACACATGCATTCCAAAGTGTTTTCTTTTGGGTGAATCTGGAATATGAGTGACATGTAATTTCATACTCAAATGATTCATACCATTATTACATTTATGTTGTTCCTTCTTGAAATGAGCTCTCTTGTTCCCCAGGTGTTGGTCTCTCACAAAACGTTTTCCCCATTAGTTACAGCGGTGGACATTCTCCTTGCCCGAGTCGTCTGTCCAGCAGTGAGGGCAGTCTTGTCACAGCCTTGGCTTGCTTACTACACTGAGAAGTCTGCCCCTTCTAACTCCGTCTCGTGTAAAGGAAACTACACTTATGTTAGAGGCTTTTTCTCATTTACTGTGTTCAACATGCTGTTGCTCAGCTTGTGCCCCCTGATTCGTATTAAGATGAGAGGCGTGTAAGGGATCCGGGTCCTTTGCAGTCGCTGAGTGTTCTTCCTGCACGCGTCTCCCGAGGCTCACCAGGGAGAAGCACACTCTGACAGCCGCTATGGCTTTCAGGCCTCCTTCCTGGAAAATGTCCATAATTCATAATCAGTTTTGAAATATGGTTTGAGTTCCAGTTAAATGCTTTTTCTAATTCAGCTTGCTCCTTCTTTGATGCGTCACCCAAATCTTTCCTGGCTTTCCTAGCTGGTCGCACCCAGTTATTCACGCTTGAAACGGCTGGAGGCCCCGGCTTGAGGTTTCTTTTCCTGCTCCTGGCTCTGCCCCTTGCTCCAGCTTGAAAATCACCTCAGGTCTGACAAAGGAATATTCTGAGAACAAATCCCTTCTCACACTTCCCAGACCAAAACTCTTTTTGGCCATGATAAGGAAGTTTATCTGGTTTAAAAATGGAAGACCACATGATCTAGGAATCTCTCCTCTGGGGAAATATGCAAAAGAATTGAAATCATTAGGTGGAAGAGACACATGCACTGCCATGTTTATTCCTGCATTACTCAATTTATAGCTCATATGTAAATGTCCCCCCAAAACCTCATGTGCTTATGTCGGGGCTAATTGGAGCTGGCTTGATCTATAGGATTCAGTATTGGGATTAAGGGTGTGTGATACTAAATCACTGGCCCATTGATTGGATTAACATTGTTGTGTGTGTGGATGGTGTATACCCATCCTGGATCGGTTGGCACCAATCAACAAGCTGTAGCCTCAGTAGAACATAAAGGGAAAAAAGGGGAGGCAGGCTTGCTGTTGCTATTTGAGGCAAACCTGGGCTACATAGGGAGTTCAAGACTAGCCTAAACTACATTGTGAGACCATGTCTTAAACACACACAGCACAGAAACACACACAGAGACACACACAAATCCCTGCCTTAGTAGAGCTCACAACGCTACACAATACTACAGGAAACCTATATTACCCCACTGCGTTTTTTTCTTTGATGCATTCATTACACGTCTCAAATTTAGGTGCTCTGAGAGATTAGTCTTTTAATTTATGAAATTGGGATAGGTAAAAAAAACCCCTCATGTCACTATTTGGAATTCAGGAGGAAAGAGAATGATCAATGGTATTATTTCTTATCTAAGGGTTCTTGAAGCCAATTATTTAATTACTGTGTCAACTCTAACTCCTTTATCTACAGACTTTTCATGGATTTTTTTTTTTTTTTTTTGGAGGCAGGGTCTTGCTTTGTAGTTCAGGCTGGCCCTGAGCTCACTATGGTGCCCAGGCAAGCCGCTGTGAACTCAGCAAGCCTCTGTCTCTGCCTCCCCAGTGCTGGGATGACAGGCGTGAGCCACCACGTCCAGCACTGTGGTATGCGGTGTTGATTGTTGGTGGGCGTGTCTCCACGCCCAGTATTATATGGGGTTACCGGGGATCGAACCCAGGACCTTGAGCTTGCGAGGCAGGCGCCGGAACCACTGAGCTAACCCTCCAGCCCTTCATGGATTTTTTTTTTTTATCATAATGTCCAGTGCTTTGTTAAAGTCTGAACAGGCTGTCATTATTTTGCTATTCCCATGTACACATTCTGTTCTATTTGGATGATATAATGTGGTGTTATGTTTCAGGCTCATATAAATGGTGCTGATAAACTTGGCTCTGTCCTTCCTTAAGAGAGAGGCAAAATTATTTTTTTTGTTAGATTTTCAAATAATTTTGAGGTACTAAAATACAAATCATTTTCATGATTAACAATTGACTTTTTGTCTCTTCTGGAATTTGACTAATATCACTTTCTATAGCTCTGAAAAAATTCTTATAATAACTATGATAAATCAAAGATATCTTTTCCAATAACTTGCTGCTTCATAATCCATACATAATTGTTAATCTTTATTATTTCCCATCTAGGCTCTTGCATAGGGGTTAATTATAACACACCTGAATTGCACATTAATCCCTTTCTAGTTTGTTTTGAAGCACATTAACTCAAATCTATAAGTCAGTTTCTGTTTATATTCACTAGAAACAAGAATATTCTGCCAAATTGTTTCAGAGTGTATAAATAAATGATTGGTGACCAATAAAATATTCCTTAAATGAGTTAACTATTAAATTTTTTAAAGGGAAAACCAAATATAGATGAAAAATAAACTGTGTAGAAGACAGAATTATACTGAGTGGCTGATAATCAGGTCTGTGAGTGATATTCAACATACTGACTCATTCTTCTCCATGTTGCAAAGAACACTCTGCATGTTAGATTTCTTATTACTTCTCTCATGACTGTTGGATTCTACCAGCTAAATACTATGTCCTTTGGAAAAAAGGATTGTGCTTTGATTTATTCGTGTCTGCCAATCTATATTACCAAGAAGTGAGGTCAATTCAAACATACCTGTGGTAGTTGGTAGGTGCTATTGACTTGCAGGTTTAGGGGATCACCTTTGGCTAGGCTGTACAGCGTGGGCTTATGCAGTTATCTGGAGTGTGCTGTATCAATAAGGTAAGATTTCTAAGGTTGTTTTCCTGCTATGAAACAATACAGAAATCACAATCTGAGGGTAAACGTCTGAGTCAAGTCCTTTGGGAAAGCAGAGTGTAGGAATAGATTTTGGATGAATCAGTGTTGGTTACTGGGAGCCAGCAAATGATCTCTGTTAGGGCACAGCAGGGACCAGCTGCTGGCCATCTAGATGACACTTTAAATTTTTTAATGCCTAGAAAGGCAGAGAATTCCCAAGGTCAGAATACTGCTATTTAATATGTTTCTGTCTATAGGTTAGTGAGAGGACTACTTTGGTCCTAAAATTTATGAAGGAAGTTGTTTAAGATGAGGTTGCGTTCAGTGGGTTTTCCCATTCTCTCTAGCGTGTGATGTTTGTGATTCTTTTATTCTTAATTACTGTGAAAACATCAAGTAATGTTTTGCCTTTTAAAGAAAATACTTAGTGTGGAAGTACATACAAAGAAATTATTCCTAGTATTTACCTGAGAAGGGTAGAAAATAGATAAAGGTTCTCACTTTAGGAAAGAAATGAATGGAAACTCGGATCAAGGTGCAGGCACTAACAGAGCACTCTCCTTGGCTAACCTACACTGTTACTTAGGGCAGAAATGCTAGTGACTGCTCTTGCCAACTACGTGCTTATATGTTTCAAGTATTTTATATTTACCCACAGTTTATTTTCACAATAAATCTGAGAGGTAAGCTTATCTTCATTTCGCACATGAAGAAGTGTAAAACAGGTTATCTGTTAAAAACGGCATGTAACTAATAAATTATAGTACCCGGTTTTGGTGTACTTTCCTACAGGTGGAACAAAATATCCACGTGCAGGATGACAAGAGGAGAGGCTCACGGTTTCACAGGTCTCAGCCCAGGCAGAAGGAACACGATGGTGAAAGGGATGGAAGAGCAAAGCTGCTTACTTTACGGCACCCAAGAAGCAGAACACTCAAAGACTGCAAGAAAGGATGAACTGTCCACAAGCAAGTCTCCAGTGCACCATATTCTTCAACTGAGCCTTGCTTCCTCACAGTTGAACTATGGACATCATGGGGTTAGTCCACTGCGGAGCATCTTATCACCTCTGCAAGATTCTCTTAATTCATTCAAGTCAACAGCTACGTTCAGCAGCACAAGTCCGTGTCTTGTCAACTTGATGCATCAGCACATCTCCTTAAGCCAATGTTTTTGGTAGTACTGGAAATTTTGCCAGGGTTTCTGCACTGAGTTACCTCCCCTGGAATCCCCCTACTTTTTAATTTTTCATTTTGAGACAGTATCTGCTAAGTGGCTAATTTTCTCAGGCTGGGATGAACTTAGGATTCTCCTGCCTTACTCCCCAGTGCTGTGATTATAGGCAGGTGTTAGCCAGGTGTTAGCATGCAACTTTCTTAATCTGTAAATAAACATAATAGCAAGTTAATAATTGCACCTGATATGGTCAAACTACCTTTTGTGCAACTGAAAATACTGCTATCCCTATTCCAAAGTCTTCACAGCTCATATCATGCAAAGGTCTAAGTCCAAAATCTCCTCTGCTACTCAAAACAAACTCTTAGCTGTGGACTGCTGTAAAATCTTGAAAAGTAAGTTAAATATTCCCAGTATACAATAGTGTATGGTAAACATTCCTATTCCAAATAGAAAAAAGTGTTGGATCAAACAAGATGGCATCCAGCAGGGCAAACGTTTTTTTTTTTTTTTTTTGAGAGAGTCTTGCTTTGTAGTTCAGGCTGGCCCTGAGCTCACTATGTAGCCCACACAAAAGTGGAACTCAGCAATTCAACTGCCTCTGCCTCCCAAGTGCTGGGATTACAGGTGTGAGATCCCACGCTTGGCACTGTAGTATGTGGTATTGATTGCTGGTGGGACTGATTCACCATGCCCAGCATTGTGGTATGTGGTTATGGGGGATCAAATCAGGGACCTTGCACTTGCTAGGCAAACACCAGAAACAATGAGCTAAATCTCTCACGCCCTTATGGCCTCCTTGTTGTAGCTCATATGCCTCTCTCTTGAGCTGGCCTGTGTTTTTCCTTATTCAATGTTTCTGATATCTCCAGTTTTCTGGGGTGTCCACTATATGTTTGTCTTCATTCTCATAGCTTTATGAACTTCTTTCTCAGGGGTCCTTGCTCTGTCTCCTAGGCTCTTCTTTCAAATTTAGGTGGTAGCCTCCATAACCTCCATGCATTCTGTATGCAAAAAAAAAAACCATTACCACATGGATGGTGATATCAAAAATCTGCTTACACAGTAGCCAGGTCCCCTTGGGCCATGGCTGAAGTATCCTCTGAGTGCCTGGACAGTTGACCCTGGTGATATGACTCTGAAAATTAATCCTTGTGAACCAATTCCCCAGGCAGCCCACCTGCAGCAGGAGGTTCATAGGCTCTTGTAAGTGAAGTTTTTACCTTTTTAAAAAATTTACTGTGGCACTGGGGATTGATCACAGTGTCTTCCCACTGAATTACATCCCCAGCCATTTTAAGTTGTTTTTTAAAACTTTGAGACCAGGTCTTGCTAAGACCCTGTTGGGAATTAAGTTGCTGGCTCCAAATTTGTGATCCTCCTCCTCACCCCATAGTTCTGGGATTCAGGTATGGACCACAGCGACAGACAGAAAGGTTCATATTTTTACATCCATGAGCCTACAATGGGTGGGGTCTTGCTGCTTTCTGGGGAGTCATAGGAGCACCTTTTTTCTCCTTATCCTTGTTTAATGTACATGATTTCTTATAAGCAGTACTAATCTCTTCAGCAACTATAGCTTTTTTTTTTGGTTTTAACTGTATATATATAGCAAAAAAATTAAAGTGTTTCAATTTACTCTGCTCTGCTTTTATTTCTGATTTTTCTTTTGTGTATGACTAAAAACAGTCAGTGGTGCTCATGCCAAACCTCAACCCAGGACTGCCTTGAAATTTTCTCTCCTTTATGTGTTTAGTTCAGCGCCCTTAAACTCAGCCCCACACAAAGTCTGAGGACATGAGCAAAATGAAGATATTTTTTCTTTTGCCAGAGTGTAACATGCATGTCCTCTACTCCAATTTTAGGCGGATTCCTCATTCTGAAACAAAGCCTCCTGAATTTGGCTTTTATAATCAACATATCTATCAGCATCGTGGTCTTCTGCGTTCCACCCAGAATCATCCGTCAAGCTCTGCCGACCACTTTCTAGGACTTCTCTGACCCCATAGACGACTCTTTCCAGACCAGTTCCAAAACTCTTGAACAACATCATCAGGGATTTGCACGATGATGACTCTACTCCTCTCATACTGATTTTATATATCAGTAGTCCTGCTACTACTAGAACAAAATATCAAGTGCCCACAATCCAAATGAGGAGAGGCTTTTTTTATTTTTGTACCAGGCATCGAACTTGGGACTTTGTCTTTGCGAGGCAGGTTCCTGAACCACTGGGCTAAATCTTCAGCTGAGAAGTTTTTTTTAACTCACACTTTCAGGGGTTTCAGTCCATGTTTGCGGGATTCCCTAAGCAACAAGAGTAGGAGGGTGTGGTAGAAAAAGTTGCTTACTTCATGGCAGCAGAAGTGCAGAGACTAAGGCTCAAGTGCCTGTGCTGCCAGCATATGTCCCCTCCTACCCACGTCTAACTCGATCCACCTCCTAACAGCACATTCAGCTATAAACATCAGTGATTAACCTGCTATGAATACTCTAATTCTTTGACCCTGTCACTCTCCACCAATCTCTTAAGCCAATCAATCTGACAGGGGAGTAACCGGTATGTATTTTGTGTGGCCCGCACACAACTTATGACAATGGAAATCTAAAACACTACTGCTAAACTTCATATTATACTATGTTAGATTTCCATTGCCATGATAAGATACTGGGGACTCCAATTTAAAGAAGGAAGGCTTCATTTTAGCTTATGGCTTCAGTGCATGATCAATTGGCTTAATATTTTCTGAACTCCTGGTGAGAAAGAGCTCCAGGCAGGAACCCTGTAGTCAAGTGCTCATCTCATGGTGAGAGAGGTAGAGGGTACAGGAACAAAATGTACCCTCTCAAGGCATGTCCTCAGTGACCTGTGTCTTCCTACTAGGTGCTACCTCCTGAAGCTTCTACTACTTCCCAACAGTATCAGAAAATGGACATGAAGCCTCCAGTACATGAGCCATTGGGGGATATGCCATATCCATGCTGTAAAGCACACCAACAAAATACCCTGACGTGGGTTTAGCAAAGACTATTTCAGATTATTTAGAGTGATGATACTTAAGCTAGGACATTGTCCTAGATAATCAATAACCCATTATAGTGCATGTGTAATGGAAGAATTTCTTTGGTATGTTATTGATATCAATATGGCTATGTTTTGCATGACTGGGGATTGAACTCAGTGGCCTACGTTTGGTAGGCAAGGGCTCTTAGATACATCTGTAGCCCACTGCAGTACATTTAAGGATAGCTATTCAATTTCCAGCTGTAAATTTCCTTATGGCAAGACTTTGGTGTGCAACAGCATCCACATATTGGTATAGTTAAAATTGCAATGTATTTAGTTGGGATTTTTTAAAATAGTAGAGATCCACATTTGACCACCAGATGGCGACAACGTAGGCTTTTGAGAGCCTTCTAACTAGAATTTCTTTTTAGATACTAGGTGCTTAAAAATTTCATTAATTCAGCTTGTCCTCTACTGAAAAACACCTTTATATAATATTAGAAGGAAAGGATATTTCGCTTGACATAGAGGAAATGAGTATAAGCTCTGGATTATTGGAAATCTGGATTAATGAGGTTTTAATATATAGACATGTTTACAATAGCTAATAGGATATGTTCTTTTTTAAGGACTGTGACACATTAGTCACAGCATGCCATGCATCGTTTAAAGTATAATTTTTTTAATCCTAAAATAGGAAAGACCAAAACTGAATTTGTTTGCGCTCTGATAGCAAGAACATTGCATTAAACTATAGACCTAATAATAATAATATAGTTTAATAATGCAGTATATAATTTAGATTACTGTGTCTCAGTTAATCTTAATTAGTGTTTATTTTATCTTTCACCACTAAATTCAAAGATGGTAGTAATGGTGGTAATAAAGATAATAACAATATACCATATTAAACAAGTACTGAGTAATTGATCAAGCATTTTCCTATTTACTAATTTTACAACTAAAAGTTGTAAAAGTTAGAATGATTGACATATAAAGTCAGGATTACATCAGAGTCTAAGTTCAGGAAGTATTTTATAATTTGCTTTTACTCTTCTAGGCTATTAATTGGGAGGAATGTCATTGTATTTAATTAAGAAACTGCTGTTTTCAAAATGAGTGTTAACTATCCCATATTGTAAACATGACTATTACAACAACAACAACAGCTACTACAACTACTACTATAAGCTGTTGACTTATGAAGGCTGGCATTAATTGCTACTAAATATCACAGGACATTCTGAAAAATGGTGGTTTGGGATAACTGTCCCAGAGTTGTCCAGTAATGAGACAGGATGAATCCGGATTCACTGTTCACAGGGGCTGGGTTTGACCTCAGGGTTGGCACTGACAAGTGATAGAACTATAATATGTCAACTCCCTTCCTTTTAAAACTGAGCTAGAGACAAACTGTTCTCTTTACCTGCCAATTTCGTGACCATGTAGTGCAGCTGTTCTGGCAAACACAGTTGGAGCAGAGGTGGAGACACAGGTAGGAAAACAAGAACACTCCTATTTTATTTCAAACTCTTGGAAGACTGACTCCTAGGGGAATCCCCTAAGTGATAGTTACTAGGTCCTCCACATGTAGACCCTCACATTAGTGAGGTAGATTGACAGAATTCTTGGTTTATATTCCATTTTAAAATTACAAATAATAAATTAAAAACACAATTTCATATCTAAAGATTAACACAGACTTAGCAGATTTCCAACACACCTGAGAATTCATTAGCATTCCTTTTCCTTTGTTTTTTGACTTCTCTTGACTTCAAGGTCTGTGTACTGATTTTTTTCTTAGCATGCAAAAAGATCTAAAAGTATCTATCTACAGACTTGTTTTTTTTTTAATGCAGAGCAATTCCTGTCCCCAGGCTAGTGTTAATTATAGTGTTAGGTTGCAGTGGTAGAGTTAGCCCAGCAAAGAAAGGGAGGAGGAAAGGAGAAGGAGGGAAGAAGAAGGAGAAGGAGAAGGAGAAAGAGAAGAAGAAGAAGAAGAAAGAAGGAGGAGAAGGAGAAGAAGAAGGAGGAGGAGGAGAAGAAGAATGAGAAGAAGAGGAGGAGGAGAAAGAAGAAGAAAGAGGGAGGGGGAGGAGGAGGCAGAGGGGGAGGGTTGGGGAGGGGGAGAAGAAGAAGGGGAAGGGGAAGGGGGTGGAGGGAGGAAGGGAGGGAGGGAGAGGGAGGAGAGAGAGGAGATGGGTAGAGAGAGAGAAGAGAGGAGAGAGGAGAGAGAGCGGGGTCTGAGTCTGTTGTAATCACTATTCTGCTGTCAACTTCTATGACATCAACTTCTCTAGATTCTGCTTAAGAATGGAGAGAAGAGGGCACATCATGTAAGTACTACTCCTTATGCTCTGTGTTCTTATTTTCCATAGATAGCCCTGGGTGCTACTCTACAGGTAAACAGCCCTAGGTTTGGGGTCACAGGGTCCGGAGAATTACTCCCCATGCTCCTGGAGCTGCAGACCCACCTGCTTTTCTCACTTGTCTGGTCAGATCCCTGCCTGGCTCTCTTGTTCTCAGTGACTGTTAAAAGGACTCTATGTTACCACCAGTACCAATCTTAATTCTGTAGACATATGACTTCTACTAGGGTAGATCTGGGAGAAGATCTTTTCTTTTACTTTTTGCAGTTTTTCCAAAGTGTTTCTGGGTTTTCCAGGTTTTACGTCTTCAGAGAGGACTCCAAAGGGCTCTTGAAAGACACCACTGGGAAATTCTCTCTTTTAATAAGGTTGCGTGTTTGGGGACAGAACAGGAGCTAATTCCCTTCTGACCCTGTCTGCTTACATTTCCTTATCACCAGCCACTCGCTTTGCAAATCTTGGCATTTTGGCAGGAGTTTCCCAGGAGGTGGGTTTGGAGAAGGGAAGCAGTTTGGGTACAGGGGGCATCCTGGGATGTTTCAGGGTGGTTACCTATGGAGGTGCCCGGGGAGTGGGGGGGGGGGGCCCTGGGATGCTGTCTCTTCACTGGCCTGCTCTATTCTGGAAGGCTCTGAGCAGAGACAGCAGTGTAGCCTTTTGACTACACTGGCCAGGCATTGCACCCATCCCTTCTGTGAGGGAGAGATGATGTCAGCCCATGACTGCCTGGATCGGCCTGACTCAGTAGTCTGCTCTCATGTTTCCGGGGACCCGGGTGCTGATGTCCACCACGTCATCCCCTGCACTTGGCGGTCCTGTGTGTCTCAGGTAACACGCGCTTGGCATTTCTTCTGCTTTTCTGTTTTACTTTCTCATCTTATTCTTCTCCATGGACACCCTAAATACCTCTGTTACCTGAAGTTTGGTTTCATGTTGTCCTATCTTCTCACTCCGTCCCCTCTCTGTAGGTGAGTGTGTTTACTCTAATGGACTTGTTGGTTCTAGGGGCTGGGGTCCCTCAGCTCATGCTTGTCTCAGATTCTGTCCTCTAGCTCACAGAGACTGCTGTCTGCTGGAAATCTGCACTTCGTTATGTCTCACAGGTCCTAGCAAGCATTACCTCACTCTGCATTCTTAAGTTTTTCACTTTGAAAAAATATGATTTGAATCCACTTACAGCAAACCCAGGAATTCATTCATTTATGTGGCCAGGTCCTGGGTCCTCAGAATCAGGAACCCCTCTTCGTTGGACCTTACTTCGTGTGTTCATGCTGGTTCCTCTTGGTGGACTGATTCCATGCAGCTGCTGGCAACTCTTATGCTCTTATGTCAGAGTTCCCGGCATGTGAGCAAGGAAAAAGGAACTCATTTGCTTTATTTCAACAGTTCCTGGGAAAGATCCTGCAGCCCCATTCCAGGTGTGTTCACTCTAAAGACCAGTCAACATGACCAATGTGACCATTAAGACTTCTACTAATAAGTTAATGTTGTTATTTATATTATTATGGCTACTACTAAGGGACATTTTACGTCAGGAATATTATTTCACACAGCATTTGCAATATCTCCTATTGCAAATCATGGTATCATTCCCATTTTACAGACAAACAGACTGAGTCAGGAAGGATGAGTCACTCAAGGAAAGCCACATGTAGATTAGGAGGAGGAGCAGGGATTCTCATCCAGCTGTGGACTCTAGAGACTATGGAAGCCACCAGAGAGCTCCAACATCCTTCAGAGGTCAGAAGTCTTATTCTTCAAAAAGGACAGGATGTGCTGCGAATTCACCATTTTCTCTTGTATTGTGATCAAGTACATATCTGACAAACTTACAACCTTAAAGTCTAAAATTGAGTGACATTAAGCACATTCGCAATATTCTGCAACTGCTGTCTTATTTCAAAACTTTTCATCACTGCTGATGCACATCTTATGTCCACTAAGGAATTATTTGCTCCCCATTCTTCCCTTCCCCACAGACCCTGGCAACTGCAAAATTGCTTTCTAGGTCTGCAGATCTATTTGGGATATTTCTCGTAAATGAAATGTATAACACGTGGCCTCTGTGCTTAGCTTCTTTCACTTAGCATAATATTTACAAGTTTGAAACATTTAGTGTCTGTCAGTATGTCATTCCTTCTGTTTGTCTTAAACCACAGTGTAGGTGTTTACATTTAAATGAACTATCTGGAATAGGCCAATCCATATAGATGAAAAGCAGATTAATGTTTGCAAAGGTCTTAGAGGAGGGGAGGCAGGGGACTGACTGCTTATTGGGTATGAAGTTTAGTTTTCGGAATGATGAAATGTTCTGGAATTGAAAATGATAGTTTTACAATTTTGTAAATATAACAAGCATCACTGATTTTAAAACCAATTCCCCGCTTTGCATGAAACATGTCCTTGAATAAATTCAACTTCTTCATCTATAACCTTGCAAACTTCCCTCCTCATCTCCCTAGGATAGTGATTGGGACAACCCTAAATTTAGTTGCTCTACTTAGAAAATCCATGCCATTTGTTAAAGTTTGGATTTGAAATGTCCCCTGAAACTCTTGTGCTGAGTTTTTGCTGTCAGCTAACAGGCTTTTCTGGCAGTGTCTTCTGTTCAGTTATGAGGGCTCTAACCTTACCAGTGGTTTAATCCATTTATGAGATCACAATTTGTTGGCACTGTTGGAAAGTAATGGAAATGGGAGGTGTGGCCTAGTGGAAGCAAGTGATCACCTGGGAGTATGAGTGTGGGAATGTTTGGTCCTGGCCCTTTTCTCTCCGGCTCTTTCCTTCGCTCTCTGCCTCCTTACTGCACACAGTAAGCAGCTTTCCCCAGCCATTCCTCATTGCTCCCGATGCTGTATTATATTTGCAGGTAGATGTTTTCTCAGATGTTAATCTTCTCACATGGTTTCCATGCCTTACAACCTTTCGACAGCTTAACATTACCCTGAGACCAAGACCAAACTCTGTAACAACAGTTCCAAGGTTTTATGTTTCCATTTGTTATCTTCCAGGCTCTCAGGTCTCACTTGTCTTTACTCCTTCCTGTTCCTTCCAGCAGATACCCTTGCTCTTAGAGTATTCCAAGCCTCGTTCTCATCTTTCTTTTTTGGTGTATGACTTCCTTTGTCCGGAGATGCTTCTCAGTTGGATACCCTCTTCTTCTGGATATCACCCATTCAAACTTCTGGTTTTGCTTTTAGGAAACCATCCCTTGGCACTCTTTGAATGGGTGATGTCCCGTGCTCACCCTGAAGCTCATGCTTCACCCACTGTCATACCTGTTGTGCTCTACTGAAGTGCCTGGTTCAGTCGACTGCGAGCTTCTTGGGACTTGTGTCCTTCACAGGGGCTTCCCAGGGCCTCCTGGACTACTGAAGAAATGTGTGCTGAAGCTCACTTTACTTTCAGGAAGTTGAACCCCACAGACACCGTGGTTGTATGCCGTGAGGGAAAAAGCCTTATCTCCTGTGCCTGTTCAGGTCTCCCTGTGTCAGTGGGAACACAGATGGCTGTTATGGCCTAGGTCTTCTAATCTGTACTATGATACATGCCACTCAGAAGAATCCTAAAGAAATAGGATAAGGACAAATGAGATGTTGCAAGCTTTTAAAAATGGCCATTGAATTCTTGCATGCTGGCTATAGCCAAGGCCTTTTAATTGTTGGCCTTTAGCTCTTTGAGAGAAGACATTCCAAAAATATTGTCTCATTCTCTTCTTCCTCTCCTCCTTACCACTAATATCTCTGTATCACAAGTTTCCATCATTTCCCCTCCACTGAAAGTCAGTCTGAAGGCATCCATTTCATGGACAATTATTACATATTATAACGATGCAGAGCACATTTAATGGCAAGGAATAAAAAGGATTAACTGTCACTGCAGACTTGTCATATTTGATAGTCTAGAGAGTTTTATTTCCCGGTTGTGCTGTGTGGTGGAGGTGGTGTAAAGTGACATGTGCGCCACTGCATTCATTACGTACCCAGCTCAGCATCCGTCTACTCCCCTTGGTCTTTCAGGGCACATCTCGTTGCTAAAGATGAGTTTTTGCCAGGAAAAAAAAAGCAAACTCACAATTGCTTGTTTTTTTTTTAACCTTGTTTATGAAACAATAGATCCAATTATAATGAGTAACTAAAACAATTTCTAGTAGGAAACAGGGCAGATGATATTGAATGTTCACACCTCCTCACTTCAGCTCCCTCTGTAGATTATCCATCTGCGGGAGAGGACAATTTTTCTGTTCAGAGCTTTCTCTGTGCAGACCCAGGGGGCTTGGAGCTGGTATAGAGTAGTTTTATTTCATTAGTAATCAGTCACCTCTGCTTTGTCTAGGAAGTAGCTCCTGGGAAGATTCTCACTGTTATCTGATCACTACAGTGTGAAATACCACACTAGTGTCTCCAGTTTCTGGTGACAAAGGGAAGAAGCTCCAGTTGGGAGTGAACGTGTTTTTAGTAAATTCGTATTCAGCTGCAGGAGATGAATTGCTAGGGTGCTTCCTGAGAAGCAGTACTGTCTAGTGGAAAGATTACAGGGGCTTGGAGCCAGCTGGACCTTGGGTGACATTTCTTTCAGTTCCTGGCTATGCAACTGGTAAAGATTCCTGAAAATTTCTGCACCTTAGTTTTCTCTCCTGTAAAATGGACTCAATGTCTTTTACCTTGACATGTTTGGGTGGAGAATAAAGGATAATATAAATAATTAACAAATACTGAATTTGTTCTTTGGGCTAGGCTCTGTGCTTTGTCTTCTGTGATTCACTCTCCTGGCAAACTATCAGACTGATCTTACTTCCATGTCCCAAGTGAAGAGTGAATGAATAACTTACCTTCTGTCCAAAAGCTAGTAAGTTCCAGAGTCTGGGGGAGCTGGCTAGAAGGCCTCGCTGTGGTGACTGTAACAGTGAGAAGTTTTTCTCAAGCCTAAGCAAAGAGGAAAAAAATGCTTTAGTGCTATTATGGATGCAAATCATCTCTGTTAAATATTGCTAGGTTTGCATAGACTGAAATTGAGATGTTTGCTAGAGTATGAGCAAGACATTACAGCTTCCTGTACAGATAGGATGCTGCCCACCAAAGACACAGGAGATTCCGAGATTAACTGAAGTCTTCCGCCATGTGCCCTGTCTTGGTATAATTCTCCTGTCACTTTTCTCCACAGGAGCTACTGTAAAGCCTTTTGTCTTTCAGCTTGTGATGTCATTTGCCTTCCTTTGGTTAAAAGCAGGATTTCCATATTAAGTTCACATTAGTCTGAGGTGCAGAGTGTCTGGGTGTCAACGCATTCAGGAAAACAAATACCAGGCAGGGGTTTTACTAAGGTTCTCAGATTTAAGTAGTGAACAGACACTTTGAAAGGAAAGCAAGGTTCCTGGGCTCTACTAACTTATAAGGCTGTTATCCAAAGGACTGAAAATAGGCTTTTATTCTTGTCAAAAAGATAATTAGTTTAATGGAGATACAAGTTATAAATATTCTCCTAGTCATGCTCTTGCTTAGGAGCACAGTTGAGGATCCCTGTAGCTGGGAAACACTGATCTTCACAAAGCTGATGTTCACGATGCAAAAGGGCATAGAACTGATTTGGCTCCAGCAAGTGTGTGTGTGTCAGTTGCTATGAAATAATTACTCATTCAATTGTATTCTTAACTAAATTGTTTGAACAGGCAACATTTTCACAAGGTCCAAAGTTTTAAAAGTATTAAAAGGACATTTGATGTTTAAATGAACAAGAATTAATATTTGGGGTATTTTGCATCTGTCTGCCAGTCAAAAATGTCCATGAACTTAAGATGGGGTACAGAATACACCAATGACTAAACTATCCATCTCTTGTCAGAATATGAATAAACAAAAGCAGCACAGCTATGCAGACAGACTTACGTAGATACTCCCTACATAGCAGAAACTGAGGTGTAGAAAGAACCCTGTCAATATTGAAAACACCCAGAGTGTTAGAATGTATGGGTCTGCACTCAGTCATAGGCATGTTGCTGCATAGCATAGACCTTAAGGCACTGAATCCAGGAATTAGCTTGTATTAAAGGAAGATTTCAGAGAGAACAGATGTGAAATGCTAAGCCAAATGACTGCGTGAGTTTCCCACATCTGTCCCTTTAATTTTCTGTATTTTTGCTTCATTATCTGCAACGTTGGAATGCTGTATCTGTCATGTGCCAACAGATGGCAATAGTATAAGATCTTTTTAAAAGATGGTCAGAATGGATGTCATTCTTCGCTGTTCCCAGATTAGTCAACTGGAAGAAACAAGATCTTGATTGGTGGTCTCTACAGTATCATAAAATTTTGTTTTCTCTAATTTGTCTTTAAATATTAGGAACATTTTCTTTATATGATTGCTTCCTCTTTTGCTTAACTTTTAACATGGTATCAGAGCATTTTTTTGCTGCATTTTATGTGTACATCTAATATGGCTATTAATATAAGAGCCAAGTATAGGGCTGGAGGGTTAGCTCAGTGGTTCTGGTGCCTGCCTCACAAGCGCAAGGTCCTGAGTTCGATCCCCAGTAACCACATACAATGCTGGGCGTGGAGACTCACGCCCACCAACAATCAATACCGCATATGCTGGGCGTGGTGGCTCACGCCTGTAATCCCAGCACTCGGGAGGCAGAGACAGGAGGATTGCTGAGTTCCAGGTGTGCCTGGACTACATAGTGAGCTCAGAGCCAGCCTGAACTACAAAGCGAGACCCTGTCTCAAAAAGAGCCAAGTATATTTATTACTAATGGTATTAGTATGTTTACAAAATGGTACTAAGTGTGGCTGTTGTTTCAAACATGTGAAATCATTTGAAAATTGCTTTCGTTCTTCAAAGAACAGAAGTTGAGCAAACCGCTGCATGTTGAGCCCTTGGCATTTTGTGAAGCTAGTTTTTTAGGCTTGAAGAAATGTTCCTATGTTGGAACTACGCAGACAACAATTTGTAAACTCCTCCGGAAAGTGCATGTTGGATTTTGGACTAGGCTTCCCTTCTTAATTAGTTAAAACACAAGAGTTCTATACCATCTGACCCCTAAGATGGAGCATCTAATTTAAGCAGATCTAGCTGGTGGGAGAAGCTTTGAGTATGTAAGACATGAGAACGAAGGCATCCAACCTGTAGTGTTGCCTGGAGGAACAGAACTCTGACTCTGTATCAGCTTTACCACATCTTGCCATCTGCTACTTTTCTGGTCCTTTTGCCTCAGGCCAGCTACCTCCTGGGACTTGGGAGTAGCCATGAGCTATTTCTACCTTGGGGAAGTAACTGATATCTATCCACAGGTTTTCTAACATTCCCCATTTGTCAGAAAGTTAAAAATATCTGAGCTTGGAAAGCCCCATTCCTAGGTTTCAGCTGCCTGCTGAACACTTGGTGCCTGTTGGATTACCCCTTGATATATTTATGATCGTTTGTTTATTTGAGACAGGATCTCAGTTTGTAGTTCGGGCTGGCCCTGAGCTGCCTTTATATCCCAGGCAAGCCTGGAACTCAGCAGTCCTCCTGCCTCTCCCTCCTGAGTGCTGGATTACAGGCATAAGCCACCACTCCCGACACTGTGGTGCTGATGCTCATGGGTACGAGTCACCCTGCCTGGTGATGTTATATGTGGTTGCCAGGGATCTAACCAGGGACCTTGTGTTTGATAGGCAGGTGCCAGAACCACTGAGCTGAATCTCCGGCCCCTCCCATTGATAGTTTGAATTCCAAATGCCCCTAAAGCAAACTGCTTACCAAAATGGACCAGGTCTATCTAGTGTAATCCATTTCCTGTAGGGTTGAGTGGAGAAAGCTTCTACTCTGAATTCCTTAACATCTGAGTTCAGAGAAGTACTTCACTAGAAAAGCTTTCAGAAAATCGGGCTACTCATCAGTTTTTTGCAGATTTCTGGTGCTTGCTAATATAGTTAAAGCCCAGAGATGACTTAAAGAATGAACTGTTAGTCACTCCATGTCATTTTCCAAGCTTATCCTATAGCAAAACACTGAAATCGAGAAGGAAGAAGTCAGTAAGAAAGGACAAAGCACAGGGAAATCATTAAAAATTGTTAATAACTTGACAAAAAAATCCATAGGTCCTGCAGAGGAATGGAAAAAATGAGAGTCAAGATGTGTCATGTACTGGTACAAACCCTCAATGTTCAATGTGATACATATATATATCACAACCTGTAGTATGTATGTGTATATATATATATACATATATAAAAAGTACAACAAAATAAATTTTAAAAAATAAATAAAATACAACCTGTTATCAGTTGAGAAACTGGTGTCTTGAGAAACACAATCTAGTAGTCATTTTAAGTTTTCTTTTCTTCTCCCTGGTTTGAAAACTGGGTGTACCATATGTGCAGTAACGTGCACAGATATGAAACATACGGCATGATATATGCTACCTGAGAGAGTATCACCAGATTTGTAAAGTGGAGCACTTTCTATGGTTCTATGTATATAAAAGTTAGAACTAGACAAAATAAGTCTATGGTGAAGGGAATTAAAAGAGTGGTCACTGTCTTCTTCTGTGATGTTTGAAACCTACTTGAAATTTTGGAGTTTATAAGGAAAGGAAGTTTATTTAGTTCAGCTCTCCGAAAGTTCAAGAGCACTGGATCAACATGGTTTTCAGAAGTCAACCCTGGGGAGGCCTCAGGGTGAACAGTGTCATAATGGCAGGAGTCCATGAGGAAGAAGTCATGTGGACAAGTAAACATCTTCAGGAGAACAGAAAGAACATTTTATAAATTCTTGCAGAACATCTGATGTAGCATAAAATAATTAGAGAGGAAGGAACATAGAGAATATAATGGCCCACACATCTACAAGCCACTTTTGGCTAGGGCCCTGGTGTCCCTGCAGTGAGTCATGCAGCAGCCACAAGTCTTTAAGTGACTCTGATAAAAAGGTTATTAATAATTTATGGGAAAATAAGTGATTTGATATGTGAAAGATTAACTTCAGGGTATGTCCTTAGTAGTGTAATCATAGGCAGACAGATATTTTAACTAACATCCTTCTATTGGCTTTATTGAACTCTGAAATTAAATTCTGGGACTTCTCACTTTCCCTCTTATATAATGATTTTTTCATTTGGTTTTAAAAAATATTTCATAATCTTTTTCTAATAAGTTTTTGCAGTCTTTTAAATACAGGAAAGCACAAATATATCAGATTTAGTTAAGGGAGGTTAGCTATAACTTAATACTACTAGACATCATTTCAAGGCTTTTAATCATCTGTCTTAAGGTAGAAAAATCCTAGGGAAAATATGATGTGCAGAAAAGAGCAGTAGGTCAAGAAGCTTTACTTTCATTTCAACATCTAACTCTTCTGTTTGCTGACTACCTGACCTTGAGCAATTCTCTTAGTTCATTGTATTCATTTACAAGATTTGATGTAAAAAAAACTAAGTTCTTTGCCATTGTTGAAATTTTATCATCAACTACAGCAGATAGGGACAGGCAGAACTATATTTTACTTTAAGGAAAACTCACTTATAAAAATTTGGCTATCTTTATAAGAAAAAAAGTAAAGTTTACAATATGTGTTGCTCTGCTGTTCTCATAGTTTTGTGTGTGAAAAGTGCATTCAGGGGCTGAGTTGTAGGTACCTTTGGAGAAGAGCTAAGCTGGGAAAGGAAAGGGAGTCTTTCCAGATTCCAAAAGATCAGAGATACAGAAATGCAAAAGTATGGTTGGGATGATGTGTTTCTACATAAGTACAGTTGTACTTCTTGCTCTCAAGTGTGAATTGTCATTTCAACATACATCTAAGTGGATTGGTCCCTCATTGAGTCTTTCCTGAAGATCATCCCATGATGCAGGTCTGTCCCCTCCTTTTCCTTAGCCTTATTGTATTCTTTTTTCTATCCTGCTTAATCTTGCTGTCCGTCCTACTGCTTTAGTCTCCTTGAATTGAAGTGTAAAGAGTTTCATATGCATGGTCAAATGGCACCCCTAGTCCTAGTTTTCTGAGAAATCTCCACACAGATCTCCACAATGGTTGCACAAGTCTACAATCCCACTAACAGTAGAGAAGGGTTCCTTTCTCCCCACAGCCTTGCCAGCATTTATTGTTGGTTGATTTTGTGATTGTGGCCATTCTTTGTGGAGTGAGATGAAATCTCAGTGTTGTTTTCATGTGCATCTCTCGAATGACCAGTGATGTTGAACATTTCTTCATATGCTTCTTAGCAGCTTTGACTTCTGCCTCTGAGAAGTGTCTGTTCATTCACCTGGAGGACACACTAATAGTGAAATAAACAGACCACAGATAGGCAAATACGGGATCTTTTATTTGATATGAGTACCTGTAGATACAAATGAGCTCTAGAAAGTATGACAGTTTTTGTAGAATGGGAAGTTTCCAAAGGAAATTTGTGTGGGAATGTAATGAGGGGAAGGAATAAATATGACTCTGAAAGAAAATAAAAGAGCGTGTATGTAGGGGGTGGGTAGGTGTGGGTGGGTGGGGATATAGGTAAAAATGAGAATTAACATGTCATATATATTGGTACAAATTCCCCGATGTTATGTGTGATTGTGAGATGTATATAAATTGTACCAATAAAGAATTAAAATTAAAAAAAAGAAAAAGAAAAAAAGAGTTTCATATGCACACCACATATAATATCTCCGTGCTTGGGGACCTGAATACATAACATGTTTACTTTAGTTTACAATCCTATTGTTCTTTTCTAAATATATAAATAAAAATGATATTGTACTAGGCAACATAACATGTCCATTAACATATTTTTATTCATATGGGATCTCCAGAAAGATGAAGTGGTTAGTGCTTTCCTCCCAAATCCACTCTAAAAATGTGTACACATGAAAGAGACAAGCCCAGCATTTGATGAAACAGCATTGTGGGATATGAGCCAATGGGGAGCTTATTTTTCTTAGAAAGTAAGGGAGAGAAGGGCCTCATGATGGAGGGACCAAACTTTCACCAGGACGAGACTCAGATGTCCCAGGTTTCTGTTTAGCCAATGTCCTGGGGTCCTTTTAGTATTCCATGGAGAAGACACTTGGCAGAAAATCAGCTCAATCAATCAAATAATGTTTAGAGAGGGAAGAGTAACATCACACGTGCCATTGTATACATCTCTCCGCACAGGAGGTGTGTGTGGACCAAGTGAAGCCCAGCTGCTGCAGGGTAGGAAATTAAAGATATTAAATTGTTAACACTTTTCTTCTTTCTTTACTGGTACAAGAAACAGCTCTCTATTTCTTTTTTTTTTAAATTCTTTATTGGTACAATTTATATACATCTCACAATCACACATAACACTGGGGAATTTGTACCAATATACGACACAAGTTAATTCTCATTTTTACCCATATCCCCACCCACCCACACCTCCCCACCCCCTAAATACATACTCTTTTATTTTCTTTCAGAAACATATTTATTCCTTCCCCTCATTACATTTCCACACAAATTTCCTTTGGAAACTTCCCAATCTACAAAAACTGTCATACTTTCTAGAGCTCATTTGCATGTACAGGTGCTTATATCAAAGAAAAGATCTGGTATTTGCCTATCTGTGATCTATTTATTTCACTAATTAGTGTGTCCTCCAGGGGTCTCCATTTCCACATAAATGAATCAATCTTGTCATTCTTTATGGCAGAATAATACTCCATTTTATAAAAAAACCCCCACATCTTCTTTATCCAGTCTCCAGTTGATAGACATTTGGGTTGTTTCCAACATTGAGCTATCACGAACTGAGCTGCTTTGAAGAAGGGTGTACATCTGTCTTTCCAATGTGATTTTTAAAATTCTTTTGGGTATATTCTTAGCAGGGGATAGCAGGGTCCAACGGGACCCCTAGTCCTAGTTTTCTGAGAAATCTCCACACAGATCTCCACAATGGTTGCACAAGTCTGAAATCCCACCAACAGTGGAGAAGGGTTCCTTTCTTCCCACAGCTTTGCCAGCATTTATTGTTGGTTGATTTTGTAATCACGGCCATTCTTTGTGGAGTGAGATGAAATCTCAGTGTTGTTTTCATTTGCATCTCTCGAATGACCAGTGATGTTGAACATTTCTTCATATGTTTCTTGGCTGCTTTGACTTCTGCCTCTGAGAAGTGTCTGTTTATTTCTGTTTCTTAATAAATGATGCATTTAAGAATGCCTATCCTTGATAGTTCAGGAGATGCATTAGTGATAATGTCAGTAGATCACTTTTAATTACCCTGGCTCATCCAAATGTGACTGTGCTATGTAGTGTGTTCCACTTAGAGACATAAATCTGTCCCTTTGAAGTAGTATGGAAGAAACAGATTCTACATGTAGTAAGAAATAATAGAGAAAGCATCTAAAAGTTTACTATAGGTTTATATCCTGGAACATTTTTACATATATAGCTTCATTCATTCAACATGTATTTATTTACGTACTCTGGGTAAATTGCACAAGAATGAGAAGAATTATATTTACAGTTTGGGGGGAGATACTTGCATCATCAGCTAAAAGAAGCTTGGTGACTTCCATATGTAGCATTTGAGAAGAATGTAAGAGACACTGTAGACACAGACCCTGGAAGGCCAGGGTGGAATTCAAATTTCATTATCAGAGCAGCAAAGGTCACTGAAATGTTTTGAGTAAGAAAGTGATTGATTGAACTTGTGACTCTTCTTCCTTCTTCCAGATAGTCTCTAAAAAATATCCCACATAATCTGTTTTTGTTTGGATTTTGATTTCTTCTTTTCTTTTTATATTTCCTTGGATAGATCATGGCTAACATGGGGGAAAAAGTAGCTATTGGCTTCAGGGAGAATAAAGAACCACTGTATTTCTTTTAGCACAATAGTGAAAGAATCTTTAAGTAGGAAACAAATAGGGATTTAAATCTTTATCATTTATTACTTGTGAAAATTTGAACAAATCATGCATGTTTCCCATCTATGCTTTTTAAATTGAATTCTTTATTGGTACATTTTATATATACCTCACAATAGAGAATTTGTATCATATATGACACGAGTTAATTCTCATTTTTACCCATATTCCTACGCACCCTGCAACGCCCACCCCTTATATTCATGTGTTTTCTTTTAAAATATTTATTCTTTTCCCTCATTACTTTCCGCTACCACTTTTCCTGAATTCATTTGTCTATGTTTTTCAACAGTAAAATAAAGGAGTAGTATCGGAATACTGGCAATACTGATCAGATGGAACAGTTTACAGTCATTTTGCACATACATTGGGATATTCCCAGCAAGTTCTTAACAAATATAAAAATGTCTGCTCATATGGAAATCCATATTTATCCTATACTCTTTATTATTGGGTTAACTTGTACTCATGTGAATTTATTACTGATACATACTTGCATTCTCTTGACTTCTGCCATGCCTCTAGATTTCAAAGCAATCCTGTATTCATTTATATGATTAGAAGCACAAAAGTTTTTAAAAGTTACCAAGGTGGAGTCACAAAATGGAGTTGGGAAGGGCTCTCATATATGTATAGCTGTGATAACAAATACCACAACAACTATCTGAGGACTAAAGCCTTGTAGAAAGCCCACCACAACCTCAAACAAACATTACTTTAATAAAGATAGTTGTCCAGAAACTGTTCCTATAATGGATGTACTTCTTCCTTCTCAGTAATGCCTGTAACCAAGAATGATATTTCAAGACAGTTATGTAATCGTTCTCACTTTGTTTTTAAATCCTTTGCTTTCCTTTGCCTGCCAAGATTTGTTCATGGTCTTCCAAGGTGTGCCTATTCTGGATTGCAGTCCCATGGTTTTCCAGAAAACATTATTTTTGGAAAGCCAGTCTCTTTGTCGCTTATTTTAGGTTGACAATTTAAAAGAGTTGCCTTAGTCCCTTTTCTGTCCCTGTGACTGAATATTATAAACTAGATCCTTTATAGAGAGTAAAGGGTTATTCAGCTCATGATTTGGGAGGTTGGGAAAACCGAGGTCGAAGAGTTCCATCTAGTGAAGGCTTTTTTGTTAGTGGAGATCTTGCAGAGCTCCAGGAGAGCATGCGGTATCACAAGGCAAGAGAGCGGCATGCATGAGACAGAGCCCCTTGGCTTTTACAAAGGATCATCTAGTGAGTTAACCCATCAGTCTCCACGAGAGCAGAATTCTCCTGACTTAATCACCTCTCACAGAGACCACCCTGGCCCCACCTCTTAATACCTCTCAGTGAGGATTCATTTGCCTTTCAGAAGTTTTGTGGGAACATTTGAACTGTAGTGGGAGCTGTTCTACTTTGTTGCAGGATCAAGCTTCACGATGCATTGGTAGAATCTGGTTAGTGGCTGAAACTTATAGTTAACTGGGGTGCTGGTTTAGTTAGGAGCCCAACAACTTGTGTTATTAAATGGTGTCACATCAGGTGTAATAACTGTGTGAGTGGGGTTACCTCTCAGGTCAAGTCTTGAATCATTGACTCAATGAGGAGGGTCTGGCTTGAGCTAAGGCTAAGCTCTGGCCAGGTATTGGTTAAAATCTGAGGAAGAGCATCTACCATTTTCTCCTTGGCTTGAGGTTCTTCAGCCAAATTAGGTTTTGACCTGTTGGCTGCAATGCCTGCGATGTGGTTGAATTCAACTTGGTCATAAACACGTTTTACTTTTTAAAAATTCACAGAAGTTTTTTGTGCGTGGTTAAAGTTGAAAATTGGCACTTGGGCACAGACGGGGACCCATTTGCTGCTTTGAATTTAGGTTTTCACTCTGTCAAGCAACACACTCCCCCCCTTTCCTCCAGAGCAGCTTGGAGGATGTTCCCTAGAGTTTGTATTTATTGCAAAAATATAGAGCCAGGGGCTAGATTTTAATTCTATTAACTTTGCTATGCTATGGATGTTCAAGAGAGAAATGTCGATTAAGTGTATATATATATGTATATATATACATATATATGTATATGTATATATATACATATATATGTATATATATACACATATATATATGCTAGAAATGTAGAGGCAAATGTTTTCTAAGCAATAGCTACTCATTCTTTACTCTGGGGTTTTAGCTATTCATTTAGATTGGAGGCCCATTTTGTATTTTCCATTTACCCATGTGGTTGGTTTATAAACAATTTGTTTATGGAAACTATATGTCTTGTTTTTAAATAAGATGATGGTATTAGTATTGCTCCTGGCAGTCTCCATCCTAATTTAATAACTCACATGGTAAGGTTTCTTTAATTGAATTTTGGGGGCTGTAGACAATGCGAGGGGATCAGATATACCTGTTGTCCCAGAGCTCTCCTCATTCCCTCCAAGTAGCAACCTGAAGTTTACAGAGGGATCACTTGGTAAACAGGAATTTTAACATACACACAGCAAGACCAATGGGGGCCATAAAGAGTTCGGATAACGTAATAATGTCACACATAGCTCTGGGTGTACAAACTGCAGATTTATGCAAGGAATTAATAGTGTCTTGCCAAGAGAGTGGGTCGGCTTTTCAAAAGGAATCTTTCTTTGTGTCTTTTGATATTTAAAGAGCTGTAATTACAATGGCAGAGCTTTGAATTCTTCCCCCCCATCCTCTTATACACATTAATTTATGGACCAATCCAGTGTTACAGACAAGCTAATGAAAGAACTACACACTCCCTTTATCATTTTTTTTTTACAGTTTCTCTTGTGTGGATGAATGTAAAGTAGTTAATGCTATAAATAAGTATAATGATGTATCTCTTCTCTCAATTGCCAGTTGTTGATGCTGTAGTCTTACACAATAGAAGAAAAGAATTGAATTTAAATCTCTACCCATCTTGCTTTCTGCCTCTCTCATGTACCAGTTAAGAAATTCAAATGCTTCTGCCATTAGAAGGTATTAAAAAAGGCTTGAGCTGGATTTTTTCCCTCTTCTTTATTTTTAGAGTCAGAGAAAAATTACCTAACTTTAGTATTTAGCTTAAACTTGACTTCTTTTATTTTTAGGTTTAGCATCTTAGTTCCTGAGTAATATTCTTTTTGCAGTGGTTAGGAGTGGGGAGAGAGGCCCCTTGATAAATGCATGTGTTACTCTGGTGTTTAGTGTGTGGTACCAGGAGCAGTCACTGACAGTGAGTGAGCTTTCAAATGTGCTCAACGTTAGTCCAGCTGCTGAGAGAGTACTTGGTTCATATATATGAGAATAGTCCCTGAGATTTTTGTAGGTTCCTTTGAGGAGGCTAAAAATCAGATCAGATCACTTTGTGTGGCCTCTGGTGAGGAGCACCCCAAAAGTGGGAGCACCGGAAAGGAAATCACAGGAGTCAGGAAGTTAGAGACAAGAGGTCAGAGGATGGTGTCTGAGCCACTCTCTTGTCACTGAGACACAACACTTGACAATCACAAATAAATGGCTCATAGTTTCAAAGGTTTCGGTTCTTACACAGTTGGTACCAGACAGAAGCTGCACGGTGGAAGATCCTTTGGGGAAGACAGCTGCTCAGGTCATGGTGGACAAGGAGCAGAGTGAAGGGTCAGCAGAGACGCACCCTCCCGAATGACTCCTCCAGTGGCTATCTCTCCTGATGAGACCTCACTCCTACTACAGTGGCCACACACTCCAGTCTCCTGAAAGCCACCCCCATGAGTATGCTAGGCTTTGGGAGGGAATTCCAGAAGGAAATCATAACAAGGACCAGTCCTGCTCTTTTATAACAACACTTTTTAAGAAGAACTAGCTTAATCTCTTCTCACCATAGCCCTCTCAGCTACTCCTACTATACTCTACCATTTAAAGGTCCTACTGCCTTTACTTCATCACACTGAAGACCAAGTCCCAACACATGAGCTCAGCGCCAACCACGTCCAGACCACAGCAATCACATTACATTTATAGAAGAACCAGAGTCAAGACACTTGCAATCCTTTCTTTATGCAGTGATTCGTACGATTTTTGATGAGTGAAAGGGAATGTTGTTTTTCCACACAAAATGCATATTGCGTAGTACTTCGTTTTGAGGACTTAATAACACAGTTCATAATGCCAACATCATGAATACTAGTTGACTTATTCTATTTATGTTGTTCATCTCCTCCATGACCTTAAAACTTGAATCCAAATTTCATTTAATCCAAATTTCATTTATTTAATGGATGAGAAAAGTGAGCCACAGGGAGCCAGAGATTTAGCTTAGTGGCTCTGGTGCCTGTCTAGGAAGCAGAGCAAGGTCCCTGGTTCGATCCCTGATAACCACATACAACAATACTGGGTGTGGTGACTCATGCCCACCAGCAATCAGTACCCCATACCACAGTGCCAGGCGTGGTGGCTCACGCCTGTAATCCCAGCACTGGGGAGGCAGAGGCAGGAGGATTGCTGAGTTCTAGGCTTGCCTGGGCTACATAGTGAGCTCAGGGCCAGCCTGAACTACAAAGTGAGCCCCTGTCTCAAAAAAAGCAAGCCACAGACAAAGGAGATGATGCATGAGGGCCCAACAGATAGTTACTAGCTGGGCCAGGTTTCAGGTAGGCATTGGGTATAGAAGAACATCTTTCTGTGGTCCAGTCATTCAGTTCAGTGACACGCATCGGTTCAGCTGGGTGAACTGGAGTAGTCATTCTGATGATTTCTCAGTTTCTAAAGTCTTTTAAACTGTACTTTTCTTAGGTGAAAGGACCTGTGTGTTTAATTTGCTCTTTATGGTGCCTGGGAGAACTTCATAAAAATGACAAGAGTGTATGAAGCTCCCTGCACTCCAGTAACATCATTTAAAAAGAGCTAACATTGGGCACCATAATCTTGATGCTGCAAGGGTTTTGGCAAGTCACCTGCCTCAGAGTTGCACTTTGAGGGATCACTAAACTTGAACCCAATGAGCAAGGAGAAGGCCTCTCGAGAAAAACAGACCTCTCATAAGAGATTCAATTTAATGCATGTTTAACTCATGGATAAATTTGTAGGCAATAATTATAAGTGATATCCTGTGGTAAAGGCATGACCTCTTTGTTGGCACTACGAAGGGACTGTGTTTTATTGTATGTGGGGCGCTATTTACTGAGCTGTCATGCTGTTTCAGACTTGTACTATTTGGCTTTGAAAAGTTTCTCTTACATAAAAAAAAACTTTAAAAAATTTTTAGTTAGATTAAGTTACAATCAATTTGATCACTACTTTTCAAATTACATAATGTTAGAGTCTGTCTTGCAGTTCTTTTCCTGGTGTTGAGATAGGCCTGTGTTTTACAGCCGGTTAATGTGTTGGATAGAAACAACATTTATGAAACTTCATCTTTAACCAACATTAACACATATTGGCTACAAATAGCTTTAGATTTCATTTTAAACTGTCTTACTTAGTGACTAGTTAACAGTTGTACTAACATGAAATAAATAGATTTTAAATGGGTATTAAAGGAATGGCAGTCCCAATTTCTGGGTCTTTTCACAACCATCTCCAAGAAGATATTGTATTAACTGCAGAGAATTGTTAGATACTGTTGTATACATTGCTGAAGCTCAGGCTCTGAGAGCATCAGGTTCTATTTCTTTAGTAATAGTCACTGTTATATTTTTATCTACCGCTTCACAGATGAACACTGGAAAAGGGATCCTTCATCTATTTCTCTTCCTCCAAGGAGAATGAGGCTTAGTCCATCTTTGATGCAGCAGAATGAAGACATTGGTTACCCTCGAATGTTGTCTTGGTGACACACACTAAGTACTAACACCAGAGTCTGTTTGCTGAAAAGTGTTATGGTCTGTGGAAGAGAAGGTATGTATTTCTTTTCTTTTCTTTCTTTCTTTTTTTTTTCATTTTTAGAGATAGAAGAGAGCAACTTGTAGATTAAACATTACTCCCAAAACTCCTCAGTTGTGAAGAAAACACCAACTCTATGGGATCCCCACTTTTAAATTCAGCTCTCTAGAAATTCTATTACTGCAGCCAGTGAGCTTCTTAGTGTTTTATAGTTTTATGCCCACTGTGCTGAGAGTTACAGGTAAATAGTAGCAGCATCAAGTTCTTTTTGACGTAATTGGCATTGTCTATTAATTTATAATGTTTATGAAAAAACAGTACTTTTTTTCTTTCCTTTTCAGATTATTTGAGATAGGGTCTTGCCATGTGGTTCAGGATGGTCTCCAACTTGGAGTGACCCTCCTGCCACGTTGTCTTGAATGCTTGGATTACAGCCAGGCAGCTCAGTATTTCTTCTAGGCATTAAGCGAGCATTGCACTGTAAAGTTGGTAAAGTTTCTGTTCTGCTTCTAATTACCTTTTGGAATCTGAGTATGCAGTTTATTTTCTAGTCTTTATTCTTTCTTCAGATATGGAATTAAATTTTCCCTTGTTGGTGTAAAAGTTCTCAGACCATTTGTATTTGTGCCTGGGTATACATGTGCATATTGGAAGGAGACAGCCTGTAAAATCTTGTTGATCTTGGTTCCATAATACAAGACAGTAAATGAAAAAAGTAAATACTATCCGATTGATTTTTAGATGATAATATAACATACTTTGAGTATTTGAGCTCAACTATTCAATATACACTCAATAAGATAGCAGTAATTCCATTAGGATGATTGGCAGACAGAGTTCTGGAACACAGTCTTTAAGTACACTAAATACATATTAACTGTATCAATCTTCATGACTGTCCATAATGAAATTATAGTTTCACAACAAGTGACCTTAGATTTTTATATCTTTTGTTCAATTGGAAATAAAATCTTTAAAGCTGGAAAAAGTTGAAAGTTGATAAATGAAGTTCTGTCCAAGATCAGAAACAATAAATTCTTTGGCTTCTAAAAAGGTACAAAATTGAACCAAAGTGAATAAAAAAAGGTCATCATCTTAATCTATAGTGTTTTACTTGTATATAGACCTCCCTTTTCCCAGTACACAGCTAAAAGAAGAATTTTCAAAATATGTAAAAGTGATAAAAATCAAGGGTTATAATTTAAAATCATCTAACTTAAAAACCAACATTCTCCAAAGGTTATTGTATCTCATATCAACTGTTTACCATTTACATCTAAATTCACTTCTATAATAATTTACTAGGTCTTTGTACGTATTGTTTTTAGTAACAGAGGTGTGGACTTGTCCTTTGCTATCAGTGAAAGGTTGGCCCATGACACCCTTAGAGAGCTAACTGCAGATGCTCAAGTTCCTTCCACACAACAACATACTATTTGCTTGTAACTTTGGCAGATTCTCCTGTTACTTTAAATCACCTCTGGATGATGTATAAATAACAAAGAATGTAAATGCTCTGTAAAGACTTGTTATTTATATTGTGTAAGGAATAACGACAAGAAAAAGACTGTACATAGCACAAGCACATTTTAAAAAACAGTTTTGATGCATAGTTGGTTGAATCTGGAGGTGTGGCACCCACAAATATGGAAGCTGACTGTGCTGATAGAAATGACCAACAGTCATTCCCCATATGGAGCCTGCATTATAGTAGGTGAGAAAGAACTCAAATCAGAACTTATGAAATTATTTAAAACAGATAAATGAGAGAGAAAATTAAAGGAAGAAGGTGTCTTGGTTAACTGAGGCTGCAGTAGCAACATGTCATTACTAGGTGGTTTAAAACAACAGAAATTTGTTTTCTACAGTGTTAGAGGGCAGAAGTCCAAGTTCAGGCCGCCGGAATATTATGTCTAGTGCAGGTGAATTTCCTGCTTTGTTGATGGTTCCAATTATGTTCTCACATTGTTGAAGGGGCAAGGAAGTTCCCTGGAGCCTCTTTTAAAGAGTGGTCACTTATCCACTTATGAGGCTCTACCTTGTGATCTAATCATCTTCCAAAGGCTCTACCTTCCAACACCATCACCTGAAGAATTAAATTTCCAGAAAGGAATATTTAGTGGATCCCACAGTGTGCAACTGTGGCTGTGTAGAGGATGAGAAATATGAGTAGGAAATAAAATTGAATGTTATCACTGACGGCTCAGAGGGGCAGCTCCTTGGGCATGAGAGAGAACCTTAGGGAAACAGCAACTGAGACCTCTGTGGTTATCTCAATGTTACTCAAGAACATAACAAAGGTGTAGAAAAACAGTATTTTGCAGCATTTTGTATAGGAATTTTTGTCAGGAGATAGGGCTGGAATGACATGGTTTGTTACAGTGCACACAACCTAATGCAAACAGTCTTATGGGGCAAAGAGAACATATTGGTCAAAGCAGACATCTCCGAAAGTAATTTGCTCCTAATTTCTAGAACCGCTCATTCCAGGATCGTGGGAACGGTTGTTCACCGAAGTCCTTTCCTTGTGGCACTCAGGTGCAATGATCCAGCATCTCCCCACAAGTGGACACAAAGATTCAGACCAGAGCAAGAGGCTTGTGAGTTCTGGGGCTTGGAAGCTATTGGGTTTCTAAGCAGAGTGATCGGGGAAGAGAGGAAGGTGAAGTTTGAGCAGAGAAGGTGAGGGAGCAGAGCTTGTGCCTGGAGAAGAGTAGTAGGAACATCTCACACGAGGTCTGAAAAGCAAAAGAACCTCTTGAGTTTCTGAGACCCAGCCAGGGAGCATCAGTGTAGACAAGAGCAGCATAAAAAAGGGGAGTCCTGGGGAATGTGGTCAGAGGACTAATGGTAGATGCATGTGCACTGTTACACATAGGTTACTGTAGGAAAACAGCTCGCCCTGCAACTTGGCTGGAGTTTTAGCACACGTGAACTAGTTTAAGTAACTGATTTAAGTAAATTTGAAGTAGTCCATGTCAGAGCAAGAAAAGAACGTCATAAATACACTAACAAAAGATTAGATAAGAATAAAAAGCCATTTTGGTCGAGAATGGTTGCAGCAGTGAAGAGACAGAAGCAAAGAGAATCTCTTGGAAGATCCTGAAAAAAGACGAGAAAGGGAATGACAGACACAAGAGAGGCGGCTGAATTCCATATTTACTGCGATGATGAGCATAAATTGCTGGCCAGCTGGATTATGGGGTATTAGAGAAAGAGGAAGGCTTGAGGCAGTGCCTGGGGTTCTTCCTTGTGTTTGGAAGTGGAATTCCCAGTAGCCGAGAGGGAAGGATTCTCAAAGAAGGCTATTTCCAGGGTCAGTCTGGATGTTAAGTCTGAGATGTCTATTAGAACATTTGTTTTAGTTTTCCGTTGTTGTGACAAAACACCTGAGGAAATCAAGCTGAAGGAGAAAGACTTTCTTTGGGCTCATGGCTGCAGAGGTTCCCACGGTTTAGTTGAGAATCATCTGGGCTCATTAGTACTTTTTTCATGGGGACAGCCCTCAATGCCATAACTTCTTTCCATTAAGAGCTTCCACCCTTGAAGCTTCTACCATCTCCCATTAGTAATATATATATATATATATATATATATATATATATATATATATATATATTAGATACATATAGTAATATAGTAGTATAGATATATAAAGTAGATATATATAATAGTAGATTTTATATATAGATAGATACATATATATATTTATTTATTTTTATTTATTTTTTTGGTGGTACAGGGATTGAACTTGGGCCTTGTGCTTCCAAGGTAGGTGTGGTACCACTTGAGCTAAATCCCTGGCTCCAGAATATTTTGAATCAAAATCTTGGCACATTTAAATGCAGACATTAAGCAGGTAGATGAATACATGAACCTAAAGTCTAGCTTGGAGTTCAAAGTTGGAGATATAAATCTGAAATTACCGAGGAAGAGGTGACATTTAAAGTCATGAGATTAAATGGGATCAGTGAGGGGAAAGAACAAAAGAGAAGCAGATGAAAAGGTCCTGGGGAACTTCAGTGTGGATAAGCTGAGATTAGGAACCATTAGAAAGAGGCACTGAAAATGGGCTCCAGTGTGCAGGGGTCACTGGAAGGCAGTAAAAACACTTTTTCAGGGAAGGTAAACAAATGCTGACTGTTTTGAAATATAATTTGAGATTCTGTATTAAGCTTTAGATAATCCTACAATATCTACCATTTTAAATATAAAAAGGAGAAAATTGCCATAATATAAACATGTAATGTAAAATCAATAATTTTTTAAAAAGTAGTGTAGAGTTCTTTCTTTATCATTCTTTGGGAGAAATACTGGTGTGAATTTTTATGATAGGATTATATGTATGATATTATATATATATGTATATATGATTATATAGTGTTTATGTAGTGAATATTCATTTAGCTTGGGCCAAAATGGAATATTTAAATTTTAATAATCAATTATGAGAATACCTTTTAACATTTAACAAATTACAAGTGTTTTCTTCACGTCTAGGTGTTAATGTAGAGGATGCTTCCTATTTCTACATGCCAATCATGCACTTCTGATTTCCAAGGTTATTTTTTGTACTTTTTGTACATTTGGGAAAAGAATTATTCACTGGGAAGCATGTGAAATTCATGAAGCAAAGGGAACATTGTACTAGATGATCTTTAAAGCCTCACCTACTTCAAAGGTTCTGAGAAAAATGCTTATACCTATGGCCTGTATTAAGCCCACTTGGACAGGTGCAGGGAGTTAGCAGCCCTTCAAATAAGCTGGATTAACCCCATTGCCAATTCTCTTAGGGAGAAGGCAGCTCATCTTTTTAAAGCATATAGGTCATCAGCAAAAGTTAGATTATAGAAGTCTTCAAGTTACAATCACTTCATACAGTAAGAGAATTGAATGTGATTTAGGCTTAAGAGTGAGGGAAATGAATTTTCACTTAAGAGCGATGAAAGTCAGAGCACTATTTTGTGTAGTTTAAATAGACAGCTATTCTTGGTTCAATATAGGCTTTCATTCAGTTCAGCTTCCTTGAGTTCAGAGAAAATAAAAAGATACACATTTTTCTATAAACCCAGTCCATTTTGGAACAGCCTATCGTTTGCGAAGCTACTTTTGTTTAAATTGCATAGCTGCTAATTTTTCAATGCCAGTCTTGAAGCGCAATACAACAGCTCAAGTTCTTCCTTACCTGTTTTAAGACTCCACGGAGGAAGCACGAGAGGACCTGATGCTGGAGTGGACTTTGCACTTTTCAGTCCTTTGCTAATGTTTCACAGAGATTGTGAACCTTGACGGGATCTTCTGGCAGTGTAGGATCCGAAGTTTCGATCTCAATAATAATTCTTTCATTGTACGGAATATTGTAAACTGAATCTATTTGGAAGTGCTCCAGAAGCGTGCCTCATTGAAAGGAATTTCCTTCACAGTGGAGACTAGAGACGGGTTAGGTTTCTCAAAATTGTCTAAGAACCAAAGTTGGTTTTATGGTTAAACTGGAGAAAAGCAAATTTGAAGTGTTCATTGTTGGTGGAGGTAGGGGCTTTGTGAGGAGCTACCTGAGGCAGGAATTAGCACAGTTAGGTTAGTTAGTATCTGAGATTCCAAAAGAAAATCCACGGGCTTATTTTTCGCTTAACTTTTGGGGAGCAGTATGTTTTCTCTGAATATAAACAGAGAACCACAACATAAGCTACTTTATTAGCACGAGAAAAAGTTATGTGGTGCGTGATCTAAGTAGTAAAGGCTTAGAAAAGTTTCCAAACAACCAAATGTCTCAGGAGGGGCAAATGGTCCCTGTGACTATACCAGTTCTGTTTGTACGATTCTACTTTCTTCAGTTAGGCAGGAAATAATTTCCTACTGGGGTTCTGGTATATCTCTTCACACGTTTTGTTGAAAAATGTGCTGCTAAATGCCCTGTTGCTTGTTTCCGGAGCCTGGAATTCCCACTAGTGGAAGGAGACCCAGGGCCTGGCTGGTCTGAATTCTTCAGCTGGGCAGGTAGAGGATGTTTGGCTGGAGTATTAGAATCCAAAAACCTCTCTCTTTTTTTTAATTGAATTCTTTATTGGTACAATTTATATACGTCTCAAAATCATGTATAACATTGGGGAATTTGTACCAGTATATGACACAAGTTAATTCTCATTTGTACCCATATCCCTACCCACCCACACCTCCTCACCCACTTTATACATACTCTTATTTTCTTTCTGTATCATATTTATTCCTTTCCCTCATCACATTCCTACACCAAGTTTCCTATGGAAATTTCCCACTCTATAAAAGCTGTCATACTTTCTAGAGCTCATTTGCATCTACAGGTGTTCATGCCAAAGAGAAGATCTGGAAATTATCTATCTGTGATCTATTGATTTCACTTATTAGTATATCCTCCAGGTGTCTTCATTTGCACCTAAATGAATTGATCTTGTCATTCTTTATGGCAGAGTAATACTCCATTTAAAAAAAAAACCACATCTTCTTTATCCACTCTCCAGTTGATGGACATTTGGGTTGTTTCCAAGATTGAGCTATCACAACCTGAGCTGCTATGAACAAGGGTGTACATCTGACTTTCCAATGTGATATTTAAAATTCTTTTGGCTATATTCCTAGCAGGGGGATAGCCGGGTCAAATGGGACCCCTAGTCCTAGTTGTTGAAAACCTCTCTCTTTAATGGTTGCTCTGATGCATACAGGCAACTTTGAGCCTGTACTAATACCTGCCTGAAAAACACACACTTCTTTGTTCTTTTCTCTTCGCTTCCTTTGTCTTCTCCTCATCTCTTTTGCTCTTCCCCTCCTTCCTCTCTTGCTTTTTTCTTCTTCCCTTTCCCTCCTCCTTTCCCTTTCTCTCTTTCTCTCTTTTTTCTTCCCTCCCTCCCTCTCTCTCTTCTCTCTTTCCTTTCCTTTCCTTTCCTTTCTCTTTCTTTCTCTCTTTCTTCCTTTCTTGTGCTCAGTGTGAAACCCAGCACCACATACATGTTAAGCAAGCACTGCACCCTTGAGTTATACCCCCAGTCTGTAATGTTGCTCTCTGGAACACCCTCTGCCTGGAGTTCACTAGTGACAAGAGAAAGAGCAGAGTCTATAGCAGCAACTGCTGGCAGACCAGGCAGGGCAGCTCACTACATACCTTTCACCTGGTTTGTGGCCTCCACAATCAGTTCTTTTGGGATAAACTCGTAGCACTGGGTGTGATGTGGGGGGGTCTTAAATAAGAGCAATGTTGTTACTTTTACCTTCCTAAATACTCCATCTATTTTTTTTGGGGAAAAATTTACAATGGACACCCCCTTATCCTCAGCAGTTACAATCCAATACCTGTACGGATGCCTGCAAGGGCTGATAAGGCTGAAGCCTCTGTACATAATGTTTTATCCCGTATGGTCTGCAGCATTGCCACATGGTAGTTTGTACTTCTGTTTTACATCTTGCTGCCTCCTTTGGATCACTAATTTTGTGCTTTGGGGACATGATCAAATAAAATTATAGTGATTTGAACACAAACACTGTGATACCATGAAACCTGCACATTGTGACTCATGGTTGGGCAGTGCACACAGTGGAGACGCTCTGGACAAAGGGCTGACTCTGGTTCCAGATGGGACGTGCCAGGATGGTGATATCTTCATCAAATTACTCAGATCAGGACTCAATGTAAAACTTACGAATTGCTTATTTCTTTTTTTTTTTTTTTTTTAGTTTTTTGAGACAGGGTCTCGCTTTGTAGTTCAGGCTGGCCCTGAGCTCACTATGGTGCCCAGGCAAGCCGCCGTGAACTCAGCAATCCTCCTGTCCCTGCCTCCCGAGTGCTGGGATTACAGGCGTGAGCCACCACGTCTGGCATTGTAGTATGCGGTGTTGATTGTTGGTGGGCGTGAGTCTCCACGCCCAGCATTATATGTGGTTACCGGGGATTGAACTCAGGACCTTGCACTTGCGAGGCAGGCACCGGAACCACTGAGCTAACCCTCTGGCCCATGAATTGCTTATTTCTATAATTTTCCATTTAATAA
Source organism: Thryonomys swinderianus (assembly GCA_004025085.1). Taxonomy (NCBI): domain Eukaryota; kingdom Metazoa; phylum Chordata; class Mammalia; order Rodentia; family Thryonomyidae; genus Thryonomys; species Thryonomys swinderianus. The sequence continues at coordinate 27,293 of PVIC010002344.1, read as the reverse complement.
TTTTCAGACTGTGTCAGTAGCTGAAATTTTGGAAAACACAAAACATGGGTAGATGAAAACAATTATGATATGATTTTTTTAAAAAAAAGCTACAAAGAGGGCTGGATGTAGCTCAGTGGTTCCAGTGCCTGCCTAGCAAGCACAACGTCCTGAGTTTGATCCCAGTAACCACATACAATAATACCGGGCACAGTGACACACCCATTAGTACCACATACCACATACCACATACCACAGTGCTGGGCATGGTGGCTCACACCTATAATCCCAGCACTCAGGAGGCAGAGGCAGGAGGATTGCTTAGTTCAAGGCTTGCCTGGGCTACTTAGTGAGCTCAGGGCCAGCCTGAACTGCAAAGCGAGACCCTGTCTCAAAAAAAAAAAAAAGCTACAAAGAATTTAGGAAAAAGGACAATGGTACAAAGAAGTAATTGAAATATCATTCAAATCCCTCAGTATTAACCATTTGATGTATTTCTTTCAGTGTTTGTTTATAGATAACTCTTCTCCTCCTCTCTCTCCAAAACTGACATTACCACTTTCTTCTCAGAAAACACAAGAAGTCATGGTTCTTCAACATGGAGATATAATTGTAGTTATTCTTGGTGAACTTCCTTTCTTTTAGTCCCAGCTAATTTAGGTCACCTTTTTTCCCAGGCTCTTTTCCTCTGTGTCTCACATACTGTTTTGAATCTAGCCTCCCATTCACCTAGATGCTAACTTCCAACCTGCTAGATGCCAACGATGCTGAGTTTGTGTTCTCCAAAACTGAAGGATGAATTTCAAAGTTCGAGGGATGTTAAGTGTATGAGAAGCATACTAACAACAATAATTCCTGAAGATAGGAGGGGATCTGAAAATTGGTTGTCAATGAGGGAACTTCTCAAAGGAAGTTTTATAGAGCAAATCACAAGGTTGGTACAAAATCACAAAGTGGGTACAATGTGGATCAAAACTATAATCAACCAAAATGGTTACAAGTACAGAAGCTTAGATAATACTTATCTAATGGGGAAGCAGGTCACACAGCAAGTATATATGAAACAAACAAGGCCCTTTATAGAAGGGGATAGATCAGGAGGTCCTCGTCATCCACTTGGGTGATTGATGTCTGTCTAGACTTTATTGGACCAGATGATACACTATTTATAGTGTACCTTCAATTTATTGCTTTTCCTTTGGGCAGCAGGTAGGGTTGGTCCATCCTTATCTAGAGGTCAGGCCTTTGACAGGTATGCCTCCAGCCACAGCTATAATGTTTTCATCTTCTGCAGCGACTCCCTTAAAGGATCAGTCATGTCTGACTGCCTATGATATTTTTACCTAACTTAGTTGTCTGTGACAATGCCTGAGAAAATGTGAGGTTAAACAGAAAAAAATATCCATCACAAATCAAGTGAGAGTCATTGGGATCCAGGGAAGTCCTGAAAAAAATGAGGCTGGGACTTCAATTTATCTACTGGACAAAGTAGGCAGTAGGCTCATGACTTCTATCACAGAAAAAGAATCACGGTACACTCATTGTGAGAGAGATAGATTGATTAGGCAGAATTAGATAATAAGGAACAGGAAGATCTGATTCCAATCAGAGTAACTGCTTGGAGATACAGTTTGGTAAGGAAGTTCAGAATGCCTCATTAACAAAGAGCAGCAAACAGTTTCATGATGCGCTATGTTGGGCTGGAGTCTGGTTTGATCAGTGTCTCAGTTCTGGTTTCACAGCCCTGGAGAGTCTACTGGAATCCAAAGTGATCTTAGGTTTTAGGACAATGGCTGAGGACATTTAGGTATTACTACAAGGGGTCTAGAGCTGGATGTTATAAAATCTGGCAAGAAGATATCCTTGTAAATTCTGAATATGTTTGGTTACTCTAGGTGCTTTTTTTTTTTTGAGACAGTCTTGCTTTGCAGTTCAAGCTGGCCTTGAGCTCCTTATGTAGTTCACACAAGCCTCAAACTCAGCGATCCTCCTGCTTCTGCCTTCAGAGTGCTGCGATTATAGATGTGAGCCACCATACCCAGTACTATGGTATGTGGTACTGATTGCTGGTGGGAGGTGTCAGCATGCCCTGTATTGTTGTATGTGATTACTGGGAATTGAACCAGGGACCTTGCGCTTACCTGGAACCATTCATTGGCCCTCTAGGTGCTGTCTTGATAAGGGATGAGATAGGCTGGGGAAAATGTGGACTAAAAATCCTTGTTTTGCCAATCTTTCCTAAATAAATGTACCTATATCCAAAGTTTTAAGGTACCAAGGGATACAAAATGAAGCTCAAATTTTATTCTGCTTTGAATTACTTACTGGGTATTTGTAGATTCTGCCTTTAGGTCCCTGTTACAGATCATCCCTTGTCTTGGTTCATTGCATAAACCAGGCTTAGGAGTACAGATGAGCCCATGGCATAAGGACATGCACCACAGATATGGATAACCTGTGCAAGTGGGATTGGGTCCTGAGGCAGCAGTCTTCTTAACAGTACAGCTTTCCTTGTCTGCTTTCTACTTATCTTTATCTCTTCTATTGTACCTCAGAAAAAAGGAAACATCACTTATTTTACTGTGCTTAGGAGTCCTTTCCTCTGCTTCCTTTTTTCAGATTTTCACTTTGCATTCACTCTGTGACCAGCCTTAATGGCAAAGCTCATAAACTCATGCTGACCAACCTCACTGGCTTGTCCACATAGCCAGTGGTGTGCTTCTCCAGTCAGTGGTCATTGTTCACAATGGCTAAACAGCTTCTGCTCTCCCCAGTTCATGCTTTTGCTTTACCATGGTCATGGTGCCATCTCTTTAGGGAAAAACAGAAGTCACTAGTTGAAAAGTTCCTTGTTATCTTATCTGTATTTCTCCTATGAGTGTTTACTTCTTATTGTGTGGGAAGAGGTTTGAATGTTCCTAATGTTTATTCCTTGCCTTCAACCTGGGTTCTAACTCTTCCTACCTTCCCACTGGCAACCCTGGTCAACCATAGGAAAAAAAAAGACCCTGGAGACCTTGTCTCTGACTGATCCCAGAGGTATTGCTTAGGACTCGTATGGACTTGAACTACTCTTCTCCATGCCTCTTGTTGAGAACTACGGACCACTTACTCAGATTTACAATTCACTTGGTCTTACAGATGTCTACCTGCCCAGTAGGATCAACTACTGGGATTATTGTGAACACCTGTCCCACCTTGTGGGATTTAAAACTATAAGGATTACTGCACTAGGATTATGGGGTCTTAAGACTTACTCAGATTTAAGGATGTCTGCCCTGTCCTGCAGGATATCCAACTACAGGGATTATTGTGGATGAATAAAGGTGCGATGAGTTAGGACACTGCCCCTTTCTGCTTGTGCATTATTTGGCTTTTTGCTGCCACTGCTCAGAATAGCAAATCAAGCCCAGGCTCAACCTTTTCTTCAAGGTTCCAGTTTTGTTGTTTGTTGGTTATTAATCCTTTCACTGTGGGACTCACGGGGAACTGGAGCTTGCCATGAGGATTCTGGCTGCCTTCTCTTACCCTGTCTCCCACACCTTCAGTGGCAATTGGGAAAATAATAGTATTTATTTTGCTGCCTTGTTATGAAAGTTAAATAAGCTACTGCAGATAAAGTGCTTTTAAAAGTGCACACAATATATGCTGAATTAATATTTGACCAATAAAATTGAAAAAAACCCCACTTTTATTTCAACATCCTTAATTCTCTCCTATATTTAAAAATCACTCTTTTCTAATTTCCAAACTCCTTCAGTTACAGTTCCATTTTTTCTTCCTTTAAAAGGTAAATGTCTTTGGTGTTAGTTATACACAGGTCTCAACTTCCTCTCTGACCTCTCAATTCTTGAATCATAACAACATTTTGTATCTCATCATCTACGAAAATAGATCTGGCCATGAAAATCCATGCATTTATGGCATCATACTCAATATGTATGTATTAAAAAAGTTCTTTGATTTTCCCTCTGCCTTTGAAAATTTCTGCCCCTCATGGAAAAGCTCTTTTCCGTGGTTTCCTACGATGATTCCTTTTTGGCCTCTTCTTGCAGGTACTTATCTTGCTGACCACCATGTAAATCTTCATCTAATACAGGTTTCTCAACCTCTTTCTCCCCTGGCATGATCCTGGACTTACCCATTTACTCACATGGCTTTACTCACCATCCGTGGGCTGATGATACCCAAAATTCTCTCCAGAGTCCCAGATTACTTATCCATTTGCTTGTGAACATAGTCATCTGAATATCTCACAGATATGTCAAAGTCACCATGTCCAACACTGAATTTACATTTCTTCTCTGCTACTCCAATTGGTTGAACATACAGGCTTCTGGTCAGTCATTTTTCATGCCAGGAAGTACACTCCGTTCTCTTTCCTGTTTTTCTTGATTGGTATTTTGTCTGTTTCTCCAATCTATTTTCTACTTAGTCCCTGTCATTGAATCAGTCAGCTTTCCTCTTGCTGGGACCCACTACTCAACGTGCACAACTTAGAGAAGGACAGACTAGATGACTCATCATCAGAAGACTCAGTCTGCAGTCACTGTCTTCAAAGCAGAAATGTCAAAGCAGAAAGGGTTGGCAAAGAAAACTTCTCACCTCATGCTAACCAGGAGCACAGCACCACAGAAGTAGAATGAGGGAGGAGACAGAGACTGACAGGTCACGTGTCTATAGCTCACTCAGTCACACCCAGAAGCATAGTTTGCTAATTGTTGGGAAGTGCTTATGACTACTCGATTTACTGGGATTTACACGATTTACTTACTTGAACTTATAGATGTTTGCCCTGCTCTTTGGGATCAACTACCGAGGTTATTGTGGACATCTGCCCCGCCTGCAGGATTTTAAACTATAAGGATTACTGCTCTAGGGTTATTGGCCTTAAAACTTAATGGGACTTACTTACTGGGATTTACTTATTCAGATTTAAGGATGTCAGCCTTGCCCTGCAGGATCTCCAACTACAGGAATAATTGTGGATAACTGCCCTGTTCTATGCATGCTAGGATCATGGGTATGAAGGGTTGGTACCAAATAAAGGTGCGGTGAGCTAGGGGGGTTTGGCTTTTTGCCATCTTCTGTTGCTGCTGCTCAGAGTAGCAAGGGTAGAGCCCAGGCTCAGCCTTTTTCTCAAGGTTCCAACTTCGTTATTTGTTAATTCTTTTGCTGTGGGATTTACAGGGGACTGGAGCTTGCCATGAGGGTTCTGGCTGTGTCCTCTTACTCTGATCCCACAACTAATCTCATGGGCAGCTGCTGAGCCAACCGAGTTTATTCTTCATTTTATCATCATATCCATCTTCCTCTGGACCACTGCCTCCTGACACTCTCTGGAATACACAAAACTCCTGTTTCTGTGTCCTGTTATACAAAGCCACTTCTTTTTTGGGAGCTTCTGTGAAGATTTTGTAATTGCTCATAACTCGGGTAAGCACAAATCATGACATTTTATTTATGACACTTTAAGACAACTTCTGTGTTTGTTTTTCCTTTCTGTGAACCGAGCAGAAATCTAATCACAGGCCTTAGAAGTTCTTTCCTTCTCTAGAGTTAAGATACTGATTTTGGAATATGATCTGGTTACCAGAGGTATCTGACAAGCATCTGTATCCTTTCCCTCATAGCCTTAGCAGCTCCAGGAGGTGTCTGACAGTTGTGTGGAATCTTGGTGCACAGAGGCTTTGATTCCAATCTAAGGGCCTCTTGACTACAGAATCACAACCATATTTTTATTTCTTAGGAGCTTCGTGGAATCTCTTAAGCCTTATGGCCATGAATACGGGCTGCATTCTTGCTACTCTTGGATCTAGAGATTATTCTCTTGTTTCATTCACAGCCAGGCAGAAGACCCTCTTTCCATGATGAGGTAAAAAGATCCTAGACTTGCTCGTATTTATTGCATCTATATAATTCTCTTCAAATCCTTTCAATTTTATTTTATTTTTTTTGAGACAGGGTCTCACTTTGCAGTTCAGGCTGGCCCTGAGCTCACTATGTAGCCCAGGCAAGCCTGGAACTCAGCAATCCTCCTGTCTCTGCCTCCCGAGTGCTGGGATTACAAGTGTGAGCCATCACGCCCGGCACTGTGGTATGTGGTATTGATTGCTGGTGGGTGTGAGTCACCATGCTCAGCATTGTATGTGGTTACTGGGCATCAAACTCAGGACCTTGTGCTTGTGAGGCAGGCGTAGGAACCACTGAGCTAAATCTCCGGCTCCTCTTTCAATTATTTTTAAGTCACACATTAGAAATGCAGATGCTTAATCGGGATGGCAGTCAGTGAAAAAGACTGGAGCAGATGAACCTCAGAGTCCACAGGGACCTGAATCCGCTTAAAGGAACAGCCATTACCCAGCTCCAGTTTATCAGTGTCATAAAACTGCATGGGCCCAAAGTTTGCAAAAGTTCCAGATGTTGTTAACAGAAGCTGGACATTTAGTCTTACATGAAATTGCTAATGTTTTAAATTAACAACTATATTCATGATCTTTCCCGTCAATGGGACACAATACCTGACACCTACAACTGCAAAAAGAGAGAAATAATTTGGCTCATGATTTCAGGAGACTCGTCCTTGGCTGGCTAGCTCCAAGAAGGAATACCGCAGTGGAAAGGCATGGGGAAGCACAGTTGCTTAGTATACGGTGGCAGGAAGCAGAGCAGTGGAACAGCACTAGTGAGGAAAGCATGAGGGACCCGATACAATGTACAAGGTCACACCCCTTGACCCCCTGAGTGGCTCCAAAGCCAATGAAGTTAACATGATCAAACCTCATTCACAACTTGCAAAAGGCCTGTGTGCCATTTTAGCAGGTTTCATTAATCTTTATATGGCAGGGGTCCTATGAAGCTATTAGCTTAAAAGTAGGTATAAAATAAATCTGTTTCATATTAGGAGCTGGATAAAAGGAGTGTCTTTGGGGATGTTTGCTTCTTTGGTGGCTCAGCTTCTCTGTAGCCTCCTACATTTTGGCAATATCATGCATTATAATTTTTACCCTGCTAGATTTCCACTCAGAGACTCATAGCAAAGAGGCTCCCTTGAAGCTAGAGTGTATGTGTGTGATACTATTTCCACTAGTCAAAGATACCTGTACTAGACTTGGATTTGGGATTGAATAAGATGAGGGGTCTTAAAAAGAAACCTCTCGTGGCAAACACAGACATATCTGCTGGTTTGGGTGTCACATGAAGTTAGTACCCAACCCTTAGTCCCATTCTTCCCAGGAGCCAGAAGGTAGTGACATGGGTGCTTTCCTGAACAGCCCCCGTGCTGTGGGTACTGTTCTCAGGTACACAGCTTCAGAGCTACACTTCTGGATGTAGACTTCTACTTTTCTGGATGTTTTGTTAGTTGCCCAGTGTATGAAAATGCTTTTACTTGGCATTTACATCACTGATTACTAAAAGATATTGTCAGTGAACATGTTTCCATAGTGCCAAAGACAGCTGCTAACATTGGGGGAAAAGGGTCTGAAATGTATGACAAATTGTAAGAATTTGAAATACTGGGGAAGAAAGAAACAAAGTTGAAGGGTTTAATGTTGGATGGCCTCAGGCTTCTTTCAAACAGGTGGAGGCTCTCCTCTGTGAGGAAACAGGACGGGAATGGAATGGGCAGGGGTTAGAGGATGATCAAACACATGGGCCAGCGCAAGGCTTCGCAGCTGGGGTGAGTGGAGGAAGTAAAGAGCTGGCGAACTTTGGATGGATAGAGAAGCAACTAAACCCAAGAGGCAGCAGTAGACTAAAGGATAGAAGGCAGACAGCCAGAGCACATTTCTTTTTCATCCCAGTTCGTGTCTATATCCTCAGATGCGCAGTAGCTCTGCATTTGATGCAGGGATGAGTGTATCAGATGTTACCAGAGGTAAATAGAAAGCTAGAAAGACATGCAGAATGTAAGGTCTTGCATTTCATGTTACTCCATTGCTTTCTCTCATTTGCATACTAAATGTAAGGCTGCAGATGGCTTCGTTTTATTACAGCTGCTGAATCAACTTACATTGGCTACAGAATTCTATTGCTTTTGCCACAGAACATGACCTTGATGTATTAAAGAGTGCTCTAGGCTTGTTTCAAAAGAAAAGAAGAATAGCAAGATTAATTCAAATAGTAGGTTAATATGTGCTTCAGAGTCCATCAGATAACTTCAAAGGCAACTATAAATCTCTTTAAAAATCAAAGTTTAGACTTAAAATCTCCATAGACCCCCTGTTTCTATTTTATTGTTTAGGCATTCACAGCTTATTTTCTATGTTTGATTAGGTTGTTTAACATTTTGTGTCTCTTCACATTTCCATTTTTAATAAAGACAAAAAGTTTTTTTCCGCCTATTTAATAATTTTACCTTTGTATCAGCATGTTTCTCACTGCCGATGATTTGTGGCAATGTAATTGTGGTAACAGAAGTGCACAGAAGCACTTCTAGAAATCTGTCTGGGATCTCACAACCCCTCGTCACATTCAAGAGATCCCCACGGACCAATGAAAAGTGCTGAATGATTCCAGTGAGAGCATGTGAGGAAAAGTCAAATGAATTGAGATTATTCGTCTTGCATCATAAGGGCAGTATGCTAAAAATAATATTAATTTGCTTCAGACAAAGTGATCTGCTGCGAAAAGAAAATACAGCGTCTCATAAAAATTTCTTCACTGTTAGTCTTAAAGGAACATACACACCTGTGCTGAACTAAGGGAAGATCCCTTGGAAGTATTGATTTTAGAACTCTCTCAGGGTTCCACCCACAGAGGGAGACATTGACATGAAATGTGTACTGTGAGGAATAAATAATTATAATAGATAATTGAAATAGTAAGCAACTGGGTAGCCAGAAGTAAAGAAACTCTAAAGCAAACAGCGATGGTAGGTCTATGTAGCATCACCCTTCCTAGGGAAGAGATTAGGTCCTCAAGAAGAAGGCCTTCTTCCTGTTCCTTGGGTGTAGATTAAGGACTTACAAAAGAAGGGATGGCTTTTGGTTTTCGAGTGGCAGGGTGTTTCTATGGTCTAGCTCAAGTAAAAGTTGCTGGAGATCCTAGTGGAACTTGTGGAAAGCCTACTCAGTGCCAGCGGAAGCTGTTGCTGAGAAAAGTCTCAGAGGAGGCGGTTAGCTATAAAAACTCCTGGAGGGATGGGAAGTTAGAGGAAACTACCACTGGCTGCTGTGCATTGCAGGAGATGACCATGGGAAAGCTGTTTCATGAGCTGGGCTCCTACAGACACTGTAGGAACCAGGTACTAGAGGAGCTGTCCTTCAAGAGTCTTTTGTGAAAGGACGTTCCAAACAAGAAAGAAAGTCACTTCTTGTAATGTCTTGTAATGCCAAACATTAAAAACACATATAGTTTCTTTTTTTAAGATATTGACAGGTAATGTATAAGGCAAACTAAAGGAAGAGACCTTGCTCTGGTTCTAGGGGTGACTCCGGGTACAGCATGGAGGCTGATTGAATAACACAGACCCGATTGAATTCTAGTCTGTTCTGCTGTTTGTTCTCTAGTAAGCTTGCACTCCCTTTGAAAGAGCCTATAAACCTCCCAGACTAGATGTTCTTTTTTAGTTTTGAGGATAGTTGAAGAAATCTCTTATTACTATTATTATTGCCAGCCTGAGGGAAATACACCTTATTTTAGATTAACTTAGATTTTATGATTAAACCACTTCTGAACGTTTTCTTGGTACTGCATGTAAAATAAGCAAAACTAGCCACTTTCTCTGTATAGCTAGATTTTTGGCTATTTGGAAAGACATTTTCAACCTATGAAGTTCATGCATTTACATTTGAAAGCAAAATTTACATTTTATCCCTTTATATTAGGCTGATTTCTGTTGTGATAAATACTTAAGAAAATAAACTTTAAAAAGGGAATTTTTGGACTCATGATTTCAAGTGTTTCAATTTGTGGTGGGTTAGCCCCTCTGCTCTGGGCCTGTGGTGAGGCAGCACAACACAGCAGGCGTGTACAGCACAAGAAACCTGTTCACCTTGTGGTGGCCGGAAAGCAAAGAGAGAGGAAAGGACCAGGACCCAATATCCCCTTCAAAAATGCGGCCCCTGTGGCTTCACCTTCTTCCATGAGCTTCCACCTCCTCAAGATCTTACCAGTTCCTAATAGTATAACCAGGTGGGAATCAAAACTTTAATAGATGGGCCTTTAGGGGACATTCAAGACCCAAATCTTAACATTGTTACTCTAGGGAAGCATCTTTGTACTTTCTGAAGTTATTTATTCACCACCTCTCCTCTCTTTAATTTTCTCCATTGCTTCATAAGTAACGGGTAATATGTGTGTTAAAATCATTCATGCCTTCTACACACTTTGTGGAGTAAATTTCAGAAAGTAAGAGTGAAGATGCTAGGTAAGAAATTCTATTGCAAGTTAGATGCTTTTTAAATTTTAGCTCCTATGAAGACTTTTGGTGGCCTTTTGCTTATAATTTTTTTTAAAACCTTCAAATGATAGATCACTACATGGTGTATTTGCAGAATAATTTAGAAAGCATTTAGAGACATCAGTTCTATTGCTATGACAAAACCTTCTCCATTTCTGTCCACTTAGCCACATGAATGAAATTTCTTAGACTTATATAATTTTTGTCAAATATGTCTCATCTTGGTGTTCAGCAATATGCATCCACAGAAATGTAGATGAGCTAGGAAAATCAAACAGCTTCATCTGTCTCCGTGGGAGCTGTTTTGCTAATCACTTGTGGTTATTAAAAGATTATTTGTGGTTAGTAGAATTCTGAGAATGCCTCTCCAAGCTTCCTGGTGTCTGGTTACTCAGTCAAGCATGAATCTAAATGTTGATTTAAAAGGACTTTGTAGAATTAGACTTAACCCATTGATCAATCAGCCAACCTTAAAATAGGGAAAGTACCCTGGCGTATGTGGTAGACCCACTGTAGTTAGATGAGCCATTAAAAGCAGAAATACCAGTTAGAGAATTGCAGAAAAAGAAGAGAGATGACGTGTGAATGATGTCACACTTACTGGTCTTGAAAATGGAGGATAGATATATTTACCAGAACCCTAGAGCCCATAGCCAGATGGAAGTCAGACCTCAGCCTGATCGCTGTGTAGAACTAAATTCTGCTGACAACTTGAATGTGCCTGGAAGTGAATTCTCCTCTCCAGCTTCCAGAAGGAAACACAATCTTGCCGTCTTGAGTTTTGCTTGGGAGGCTCTGAGTAGACTAAGACCTCCAGACAAAGTCACATAACAAATGAGCACTGTTTTAAGCTGCTATATCTATTGCAACTTGTTACAATTGCAATTGGGGTCAAAAAGTTACTAGTTATGTTTAAAATGCACATTTTGTCTTCTACAGTGTTTTGATTATTTGTAGTTAACACATATTTAAACTGATAATATTCTGAAAGAAAAAATAATTTTAACAGAACTGAACGTTGAAAACATATGTCCTTTAAAAGTCTCTTGAAAGAGGGGCCGGAGGGTTAGCTCAGTGGTTCCATCGCCTGCCTTGCAAGTGTAAGGTTCTGAGTTCGATCCCCGGTAACCACATATAATGCTGGGTGTGGTGAGTCACACCCACCAGCAATCAATACCGCATACCACAGTGCCGGGCGAGGTGGCTCACGCCTGTCATCCCAGCACTCAGGAGGCAGAGACAGGAGGATTGCTGAGTTCGACACTTGCCTAGGCTACATAGTGAGCTCAGAGCCAGCCTGAACTACAAAGTGAGACCCAGTCTCAAAAAAAAAAAAAAAAAAGTCTCTTGAAAGAATAGGTAAACTGGGCCAGGGAAGTAGCTCAGTGATGCTGTGCCTTCTTGGCAAGTGCAAGCTCCTGAGCTCAGTTCCTGGTACTGGGGGGTGGGGAAAGGTAATTGAGAAAGTTTGAAAAGCAGTGCTCTTCAGGTGGAATTGAGCTGGGGAAACACATGAAGCTCAGAGAAGTTTACCCATTCACTAACTAGGTAATCTCTTAAAGGACACTTGAAGTCTAACAGATGACATATTACTTGTTTAAGTTATGTGAATCCAGTATACTCACTATACAAACTAAAATGGAAACTAATAAGGAAGGGTAATAACAACCCAAAAACAGTTAGACCTACATGGTTTCAACTGAGTCTACCTTTAAATGTGGAGTTGGATCTCCAGTATCTCAGTATCTCTCTTAGTGCACTTATCTTCACGTTAAATGTTATTGTGTTTTAAAATACATAATTTTCTTACATCATGATCCTCAATAAGCTGAGCTCCTCTCTCTTATGCGCCATGAAGCAATAGCACCTATTTCAGATCTAAATCCATCCATGATGCTGAGGCCACATTGGGTTCAGGAACTAGGGAATAGGATAAACAATGTGGGAACTTGGCCTGGAGAACAAAGATGCAAGGTGTTTTGATCCTTAAAAAACACACAGGAAGGATAAGTGCATTGAGTTTTGATCTTTCGATCTATTGGACTTAACTGTCTGGTAAGTTTGACCTGTAAGCAATTTTATTCATTGATAATATTTTTAATTTTCTCCTTCTCTGAAGCCTGTTTTTGTTTTCTCAGTATTGGGGATTGAACCCAGGGCTTCATCTAGGTGAGACACAAATTTTCCATCTGAATGTCTGCTCTTTGTCAATGGCTGGCTCATCTACCAGTCGCCTGTGCCAGACACAAGGAATCACAGCCTCTTTGCTTTCTGAGTCTCCTCAGGCTGTAGCGACGTCTGCTTCCCAAGATTTTCATTTTTTGTTTAGAAGCCCAACTACAAGTAGTCACTCACCATGGACTGTAGCAAAGGCTTCAATATTGTCACTTCTGATTCAGCTCTTGGACAGTATTTTCAAATGCGATTTTGCCTAGGTCTTTCTGTTTTCACAATAGTTCCAGTTTCTTGGGCTTTTTTATCCTTACTTGAGGTCACAGCTCTCCTTCAGCCATGTTGTTAAAAAATGACATACTGCTTTATGCCCACACAGGCTCTTTCTCATATAAGACTGTCTTCTTGCCCACCTTCTGTCTTGGCAAGTAAGCTCCTTCAAGAGCTTACTTGGTGAAAATATCATCATCTCTTACTACCACCTCCTGCTACACCATCACTTAGCATCTTTTGAGACTGAGCCTATTATGAGGTAGAGATCATAGTGGGCACTGTTCATATACAGACTTTGTTGAACTTATCAAAGAAGTTATGAAGATGGTGAGCTACCAGGTGGCTTTTCATTTTTCAGGTAAATTAGAGATTTGAAATAACTTATATTGGCTGCTAAGTGAGCCAGAATTTAGAGGAAAAGAGATGTGACTGAGTCTCATTCATGGAAACTCAACAGTTTAGATGCCCGCTGCACAGTTATTAGAGGTGCAGTTACTCAACCTTGCCACAGAACTTCTGTAAAATGAGGATATTAATATCCATTGGCAGGATCTTGTGAGAATTAGCAGAAAAATATCAAAAGGAAATTGTGAAAACCTTAAGAAATACAAGTCCCTGCTTCTGGTAAATGGTTTAATGGCTCAATTGTAGTTGATCTAAGGCTGGAAGAATTCATTAAAGACTTTCAAATAATAAAAATAAAACTAACAGCAAGTATAACACAAAACTAGACAATTTAAGGAAATTCAGATTGGTTGGAATTATATGTAAGTTTTCTTAGACTATCAACACTATTAACTAATGTATAATCTTGGCTGGATTCTGAGGTTTGGATAATTTCTTCATGGATTTAGAAACAGTGGTTTCTGTGAGGTAGAACTGTTGTAAGAGTTGAGTTTATTCATAAACTTGAATTCACTCATTGATTCCCCACACTAGTCATTCAATGATAATTAATACTAAGTGTCATGTGTCACTTGGCATATGTCAGGGATAGCTAATACTGTTTACTAAGTGTCATGCTTTAATATTTTATATATGGAAAAAGTCAGACTCAAAGAGAGGCTACATATTTGTACAGGTCACACAGTAAGTGACTGATATCCTTGGGACTAGAAGCCAAGCATCCTGGATCTGGAAGCTATATCTTCAACCCCTCTGTGCATAGCCTCATGGTATGATTTGAAACTCTATAATCATGGAACTGACAACTTAAAGAAGTATACAGGCAAAGAAAAAGGGAACTTTAAAACTAAAATAAAGTACTACAAAGGAAATGAATAACTTATGTGGAAAAAACAGTAGGGAAAGGATAGTGAAGGTCTGACAGAGAGGTTGGTCAGGGAACTCTTTGAGGAATGTGACATTTAAGCTTAGATTAAATGAGACAATATGTTTTGTAACCTATTAAGCACCCTAAGAAGGAACATCCATTTTCCTTTTCTGTCCTCTATTTATATGACATTTTTCATGACCCTGCATAACTACTCTGTCACTGCTTCTGACTACTCCAAGAAATAGACTAACAGGGACAGCTTGTACTTGCTTAAGAGGGAGTTGCAGAAATAAAGAGGGCTCCCCTGCTTGAACAATTGGTGCGTAGATGCTAATGCGTTACTTTGTTTGCACATAAGATCTTTTACTAGATCATTGAGAAAAGCTTGCTATTTACAAGTATTGTCACTTTTCTGCTCTCAACAGTCTGTCAGATTTAAAAAAAACTAGCTATCTTAATCACAGTGGCTTTGAAAAGGTGTTAAGACTTCTGGAAATTTACTGAAGGTGTTGGTGTCTTTTCCTATGTTTTTATTTCTGAATAATAGCTGATTTCTCTGGTGAACTTATCATTTCTAATTTAATGGGTAGTACTTTAGTAATTGAACTAGCTTTTTGAAAGCTATAATGGGAACTAAGGAAATCATAATAAAAAAATAAAATAAGATAGAGGGGGAAAGGGATGTATTACCTCTTTTTGCTCATTGGGTTGTTATTATTGTTAATAATAATAATAAAATACATGAAATTGATATAACTTTTTTTTACCATTGTTTGAAATATCCTTGGGAATGTAATATAAAGTAACAGCTGTAGCTGTGTGAAAGAAATTGTGGTACAGTAAAGAAATTGGCAACATTGGGCTCTGCCTGATAATTGCCTCCTGATATTTTGAAAGCAAAATAATGACAAATGTTTTAGGCTATTTCATGGGAGAAATAAAGGTAGTCATACTACAAGTAAGCTCTGGCTCTTCACCCCATCGGTGATCGTGATGTATTTACTGGCAACTGGTCACTGTTAGGATGCTGCAGGCCAATGTGTCATTTCTCCTCAGTGGTTAGTTAACTTAGTTGATAAAGTAAAGGGCAGATACTTAATCTTAAAGAATAGTTTGAGAGAGCACTCAAAGAGTATTTTTTTCTTTTTAAAATTAATTTTTAATTTTAGTGGTACATTGTATATCCACATCATGATCACACTCAATATTGGGAATTTGTACCAGTATATGACACAATTAAATTGTGTCATATAAAAAGTATTTAAAAGAATTTTTTTTCTGATACTGGGGATTGAACTCAGAACCTTGTGCTTGCCAGGAAGGCAGTGGCTCCAGCTGTACCCCCAGCCCTCAAAGAGTATTTTTAGGGAAAACTTTTTAGATCATCCATCAAAATAAATAAACAAATGAAAACCACCCTTAAAACAGGGAGGAGGAGGGCTCATATCCTTCACCTGTAGGTTAGGATTGTGTGTGTGTGTGTGTGTGTGTGTGTGAGAGAGAGAGAGAGAGAGAGAGAGAGAGAGGAGAGAGAGATCTTTTGACCTGCACATCAAGACCAAGACAGAATTTTCTATAGATCCAAAAATTCCATAAAGTTCCACCACCTAATCCACATAAATATCCCCAGCTCTAAACTGTAGCTTGGTTCTCTCTCTTTGAAAGTGCACTTTAAATTTCTGCCTAATAGATCCCTTTATATTTCTTATTGACTTGCCCTGAAAATTGCTCTTCTGTGATGATAGTCAGTGAACCTGAGAGTTATTCTGTAGGTGGGATGGATTTAGGTTCTCCACCTCTGTCTTAGGAACCTCCTCAGTCCCTGTCCATTGAAAACGTGAAGTGATTGTCCAATTTGAATTTTTTCATTGGATCCACACCTCCGTTTCATGTTTGTCAATTTTCTGGCCAAGTAGTAGGTTTTGTGCTCTAGTTTTGAAATTCTGCATCTTTTGCCTACAGGGACATCTTCATGCAAAAATGTTTAGAAGCGTGGAATATTGGGGGTTAATATTAGTGCATAAACAGGTAACAGTGGCATCCTCAGAGCAGTCTATATAGCAAAATTCCAGGAAAGGTTGTGGAAAATATATGTTCCCGAACACCCCTTGCTCCCACTTATCTGGGACAGAAGAATCTGTTATTGTTTGTGGGTATTCTCCAGTTCTTCCAGAGGGTAAAGAGGTCCAAACTTTGTAAAGCAGTGTCCGAAGAGATTCTGCCATTTTTCTATCATCCTCAAGAGTTGGATACTTGCTGTCTCATGGAGATCAGTTTGACCTGAGATTCTGCTTGCGAGGCCAGTGTGATTATTTCAATAGTGAGCTCTGGAGGGTAGCACTGCCTCTAGATATTACACAGTCTTGAAAGATCCTCAGGCCTTTTACTGAGTCCTTGGACCCACAGTGCCTTGGGAGGAAACAGGCACCTCTTGTTGCCCATGATTTGGTACTGGCACAGGGTGGATTTTCATATCCTGCCGTGTTACTCTTCTTGCACAAACATTTCCACAGCTTGTGTATCTAGGAGACCCACATGAATCCCCTTCCCAGCTAGAAGCACAGGGCTGGTAACTTACTCCTCAGAAGGTCAAACTGAGTGTCCTTCGGGGTCATGGAGGGGTGACGTGCAGAACAGAGGGAAGCATTCACTGACCTACAGAAGCCGTGCTCGGTCTCCAAGGGTGTCGCCGCTCACCACTTGTTGGTCTGGCTTGGAATAAAAGCTTTGTATTGCCCAACCTTCTGATTTTTAAAGATAATTGGGCATTACTTTATGCATTCTTCTCTACTATTTTGGTAATTCTTTTAAATTATGATACACAGTGTATTGACCAATATTATTTTTCAATTTGTTGTGAAGTTTTGCTTTATTTTTTCAGAGAAGTAAGAGGACTCTTAAAAATATTTTCTTTACTAATATCTACTTGTATTAGATTCAAATAAAGTTTTTTTAAAAGATAAATTTGAAAATTTGGATCGTAAATGAACAATCCCTATCTTTGAATGTTAGTAACAAGTAGTTCACATGCAAAAAATATACTAGAGGTTTCACATTTGGAAGCCACATTTATGGTATAGGTCACTGTTAAAAACTCTGACTAGAATTTAACATTACAGGCTATACTGACTCTCTTGGTGGGGAGATGGGAAAAACAGCTTCTGATTCTATTCCAGGAAGTGTAAAGCAAGGAGGGAAATAAATAGCAAGACACCTATTACTTTCTCAATGAATCAGCCTGTTACATCAATTATCATGTTACACAGATTAAGTGATAAATTCAGTAATGATAATACACAGAGCACTATCTGGAACATGTTGAGTGATTAAATAACTCACAGCTTTTAGTTTTTTGTTCTTGGATCCATTTCTGTGCTCCCTGTTCTGATTTCCTCTTTCTGCACCAGCACCAAACTGTACCATTGTGGTTTCATAAGATACAGGACTAATCTTAGAAATGGCATAACACATTACCAAATCAAGTTACTTTAATCTCAGGTAGATACACGTTTATGTAGATGAGACTGGAGTCATTTAACTTTTTCACTGGAAGTTTATGTAGCCCTCTACAAGTGAGAAAACTAAGTCCCAGAAAGATTAAATGGTTACCTTAAAGTTTTATAAATGGTTGATGGTTGTGTTTGATTAGAAATGATGTGTTTTGATTTCTTGTTCAGGTCCTTGTCAGTACTGAGTGCTACATCATCCTTGAATCCTGTTGGAATCCTTGATATTTCTAATATTCAGGTGACTTGTAATGATTAGGGTGCCAAATATAAAATGGTCTTGTATGCATGTTGCTTTAGAAAGAGATCTCTTGGAAAGTGACTCATTAAGTTCCTACAGTTACTCTGGGGTGTAGGAAGTGGTAATGTGGTCTTAGAATGTGACGGAAGGGAGAAAACACACAGCTTGGTGATAGATGGATTACTGAGAGAAACAAGAAAATATCACTATTTTCTTTGACATGCTTCATCACAATAGTAAAAGCAGGGGGATCAGAAGAAAATAACGGATGTTAGAAGCAATTTATTGGATGCAAAAACAAAGGCAGCAGGGTTGAAGATTTAGCTCAGTGGTTTTGGTACCCACCTAGCAAGCCCAAGGTTTGATCCTGGTAACCACATACAACAATATCGGGCATGAGGGTGAGTACCACACACCACAATGCCAGGCATCGTGGCTCACACCTGTAATCCCAGCACTCAGGAGGCAGAGGCAGGAGGATTATTGAGTTCCAGGCTTGCCTGGGCTACATAGTGAGCTCAGGGCCACCCTGAACTAAAAAATGAGACTCTGTCTTAAATAAATAAATAAATAAATAAATAAATAAATAAATAAATAAATAAATAAATAAATAAATAAGGGCCTAGGAATGTAGCTCAGGGTGAAGGCTTTGGGGTCAACACACGTACAAAAAACAAATACTGTATAATTTTCTTTATATGAGGTATCATGAGGAGTCAAATTCATAAAAACACAAACTAGAATGATGGTTCCCAAAGGTTTAGGGGAGGGAGACATGCAAAGTTAGTACTTAATGGCTATAGATTTTTTAATTTGGGAGAATAAAAAAGTTTTGGGGATAGATGATAGTGGTTGTTTAACATAATGAAAACATTAATTCTACTGAATTGTATACCTAAAATAGTTGAAATGGTATTTTATGTTATGTATATTTTACCTCATTCCATCTTCCCATGAGTAAAATTCGAAATCTTTTCTCCTTGTAGGCTTCTAGTTTGAGTGTAATTTGCCTTTCTTCATGGGAAACCACTAGAAATCCAAGACTACAGCTGGGACTCAATGTATTAATTTAGTATATTAGGCATTTATAAAGAGGAGTCATATTGTTGTAAATCTTCCCTAGAGTTTTATGTTATACTCTTAGTGAATACTTTTGAGATAATAAAATAGAAATATATATATGTTATTACAGTAATAGTCTCATAATAATGTAACAGTTCACAAACAAGTGAGGACTAAACATAAATTCATTTCTTTCTGTAGCCGAAACTAAATTTTAACTTTGTGTGCTGATCTCTTGGAGTGCGAAAAACTTCATTTCAACCAATTTGGACTCCTCTATTAGATTCTATCATATTTCTAGGGACTTAAGCTGTGCTGGGGAAGTGAGAGGAAAGGAAGTATTAGCTGGTATTCATGCGCATAGGTATGCACTGAAACATACATACCTTATACGCTAAGGTCACTGTTGAGTCATCTTTTGTCCCTGTTCTCCAGGTCTCTTTTGGTTCAGATAACTGCGGCTGGCCTTTCAGGTTCCAGTCCTTCAGAACCATTTTCCAGTGCACCTGAATATCACCTCCTAAGGCAGGGCCTGGTCACACTGTGCGGCCATTCCTGGGTGCAAGGACATGCATTCCTAGATACATCTCTACAGAGCTCAGGCCGGGCAGTACAGGCAGGCCACTTAGACTTACAACATTACACAAGGTTCAAATACCTCTGATTATACAGTGGATATCTAAATATCCCCTCCTAAGGTTCACTTCAGTGAAGATTTTGCTCTTTATGGGATTTTGAGAAATAACTTGTTCTTCAGTGTGTTAATCTACTGATGAGATTATAGTTTGTTGTTTTTAGTGAGAGGTGATAGAAACAGGAGGTGGGGGCTGGTTGAAAATAGTGAATCATGGGAACATGACTTTGGGGATTATATCTGGCTCCTGACTTCTCCTTTCTGGCTCTTCCCTTTCTCTGTTCTGTCCACCATGAGGTAAGCAGCTTTCCCCACTTGTGCCCTTTTGCCGTAATGATTCTGCTTTGCTCTAGGTCTAAAAGCAATGCAGGAAGCTAACCAGGGACTACAGCTTCTGAAACCATAAGCAAAAATAAACCTTCCTGCCTCTAAATGAATTTTCTCAGATATTTTGTCACAGTGTCAAAAAACTGATTAACATACTTCTTAGGGAACACATTCAGAAAAATTGATGCATAGCCATGAATGTGGTGCTTATTTCTTCCCCCCTGCCTTCCTTGACAAATCCTTCATTTCTCCCATGAAAGGTCATACTGGAAAAACTAAGTAGTGACATGTAGGAAAGGCAAGACTGTTACCCAGTATAGAAACTTGCCAAAGCATCTATAAAAAGCCAGAGGTAAATAACATCTTCATCCTGGATTGGAAGTCATTTTTATTTGCTGGGATAGAGAGGTATCAATGTGGCAAAATGATAGTTTTGAAATAGTGTCTAGTATCCTCAGTACCCCTACTAGTCAGATTCCTTCAAATTTGTTTTTTAGACACATTTGAAGAAAATTAGAAAGAATCCAAAAGAAAAAAATTAATTCTTAGATTTTTTGAATGTAAAGACTAGTCCTGTGCTATCCAAATAGTACCAGTAAACTGCAGCAATCTCGACATTTAAATTTAACTAAAATGAAGTATAATTAAAAAGTACTTCTTTATTTGCATTAGTCACCTCTAAAGTGACCTGTAGTTGTATGTGGCCAAGCTAATCTATTGTACAGCTCAGAATTAAATATTATTTATTTCCAGCACAGCTAGAATTGGGCAACACTAAGATAGGTCACAAATGAGATATACTGAATAAAAGCCAAGCTTTCATTCTCTGGAAGGATTTTCTTGGCTAAAGGAAGGAGAAGAGATGGAGGGGACATTAGGAAGGAAGGAGGAAGATGAGTCATTAGCTTAGGGAGTGCACATCTTCAGTCTTCAATGGGAAATGCTGCTCAGGGGGAAAGTCATGCTCTTGTTATCCACTATTTTCAGCCAGCCCCCACCTCCTGTTTCTATCACTTCTCACTAAAACCAGCAAACTATAGTCTCCTCAGTGGATTAACCCACTGATGAACCAGTCAGTTCTCAACACAGAGCGGTGTGAGAACTAAACATTGTCTACAAATCTGGCCTCCAAAATTTCACCATACACAGCCTGCCAGACAAGTTGTATCTGGTGGAAATAAGAGGATGTGTTGGTACTTGTTTGGTTTCAGTGCACTGATAGTGTTCATTTGAAATGTGATGTTAAGAGAACATAGAATAATGGTATAAATTAAGAAGGTGGCAAGCTGGTTGGATAAAGATATTCCTTTAAAAGGGCATAACTAAACCATGCTTAACTCTGCAATATTCAGCAGAGTTGTCACTGACTGTTCTCTTTCAGACATTCCGGTCTAATTTTGTTGGAAGCCATCCTTGTCCTTGAAATTTGTTGGAATAGAAAGTGAGTAATCCCAGGCATGGGTGGGTATAACATTGTTAGGATTCGTGTTCTGGATTTCAATGTGGGGACAAAAATTGATTGCAGATTCTATCCAGCAGTCTCTTACTTTTCCTAACTCGCACTTAGGTACTATTGCCATCGTCCAAGAGTCTTAGTACCTAGTTGTGGTACATGCTAGGGTGCTGTATCCATGAAGCCAAGGACCCAGTGATTCTTGCTGCTGTCAGCTCAATGCCATATGTGGTGTCATGTGGAAGAGAAAGAAGAAAGTATGGAGATGAACAGCAGTGGTTTGATCATCCTGGATAGCTTACTGAGGGTAATACACACACACACACACATATTTTCACACTTACACTCATAGACACATGTAATTGAATTTGTAAGTGAATGAAAAAATTGAAAAGAACAGTTTTTGATTGATTTCAGATTGAAGTTATCATGGCCTTGGCTTTTCATTTACCTTGTTAGAACTGGCCCATAAT
This sequence comes from Thryonomys swinderianus, assembly GCA_004025085.1. Taxonomy (NCBI): domain Eukaryota; kingdom Metazoa; phylum Chordata; class Mammalia; order Rodentia; family Thryonomyidae; genus Thryonomys; species Thryonomys swinderianus. Next base: position 5,492 of record PVIC010002344.1, on the reverse strand, counting down.
TGTTTCTAAGGTGGACTTTATCCTTGATTATGATCATATTTTGTCTAATCTAATTTTGAAAATAAGGCTTTTTAACTTTTCCTCTTTAAACTTTTAAACTCTGACTCAGTGTTGTCTTACCGATAAAGGGCACAGATTTGGGCATTAACCAGCAGCATAATGTCGATGCTCAAGCATAATGCAACACCATGTGTGCTAGGACCGTATTGGAGGGAGTCAGTATCTATGGAGACTGTGAAGACTACTGAGTCATCCAGTCTTCTTTAATGTACAAACTAAAAAAATCTGTCTCAAATGTTTTAATTAACCTGTTTTTTTTTGTTCCAAGCAACAGTCACTCTGGCTAAAAATTGAAAGCACAATTTATTTAAATAAGACATGGGAAGCTTATAAACTTGGAGAAACAGCTGAAAAACAAGACTCTAGGAAGGGCAGCAACCAAGGAAGCCTGTGGACTTTAGCAGCATTAACTGGAAGGATGTCTCTCTAAATTGCTACTGTAGATAACTCAATTCCTATCCTCTGAAGACTGTCTTTTCAAGACTGAAAATCAGGGAGACTCCTATTGGCTGGCTGGAGTCTGGTGTCTCTATCCTTGGATCACCCAGGGCCAGTGTGAAAAGTGAGGTGTATGCAGATTGCCATACTCAGTGGGAATTTGTGGTTATGTCTAATTTTTATCTACTGCTCTGCTGTGTAGGTTTTTCTCTGTCCTTTTTGCTCTTCCAGGTTGATTTTCACTTTCTTCTCTGTGTTATAAGAAGCTGGCCACTATAGTCTATATTGTCTGTTTTGAAACTCTTCTAGTTCTGTACATCAGCTTTCTATCACTGTAAAAAAATACTTGCAGCAACAAATTTAAAGAGAGATAAGGTTAACTCTGGCTCACAGTTTTAGAGATCCCAGATCACGATGGGTTGTGCATGTCATCTTGGGCCTGTGGTGACGGGACCAACTGTGTCTGGCAAGGCCACACACCAAATGACTCAAGGATGTCCTACTTAATTTTCCTGCTAAAGTTTCCACTGTTTTCCAGAAGTTCCAAGCTGAGTACAAGGCTTTAATTCAGGGGCCTTGGGAGACATTCAACTTTCAAACGATAGCAGGAAAGTGGGAAGAGCAGAGAGAGACAGGATTTTCCTCACCTCTTCCTGGATTTAAGGCAGCTTCCTCCACAACCACAGGTGCAACTGGGTGGTGGCTCCTCCTGTTTCACTGGCAAAATCATGCCCTTTCAGATCTAAGAATTTTAACAACTGGCTAATGTCGCTAGATTCTGGGAGCCTCTGCACCTCTTACTTACGCCCTTAACTCTTTCCACATTATTATAAGTAGTTTCCTTCATAAACTCTGTTCTATTTTTAAATTTTATTTTATTTTATTTTGTTTTTTTGCGGTACTGGGGATTGAACTCGGGCCCTTGTGCTTCCAAAGTAGGTGCATTACCACTTGAGCTACATCCCTGGCCCTTAAACTCTGTTCTTTAAAACATCTGAGTGAATTCTAGTTTATTCTGGAAACTTGGCATGTAGAACCCAATTAAACCCTACCAAAAAAGAACTGTGTACATTTATTTCCCTCCATGTGATTAGAGCTTTGCTGGGAGAATATGAATTCCACCAGAAACAATCATAAGACACAACCTTTAATAAATCCATACTTTAGCTAGGATGTATAGGGAACATGAACATGGCTTTGCCTGGGCCAGGATTCCTTTAGGGAACCACCTATTTCTGACTCCAGCTTCATGACATTTGGGAACACTAAATAATTCCACACACCCTGAGAAAACTCAGATCTTGCTGTGACAACAGTGACTGGTTCAGAAATAGGCCTGTGGTGGAAGCCAAGAGCCAGGGGCTCTGGTCCTTGGAGTTATTCGCCTGGTAGAGTATGTATTTAGAACTGCTGGTGACTATCCAGGCTTCTAAAAGGGGCGAGTCGCCTTGGGAAAGAAGCCACATGAAGAAAGCGGAACTAGGAAACTCGTAGTCCTGACAATGTGACTAGAGCACCGGTACCTGACAGTACCTGGAATCAAAGGTTAGCAACTTCAGTTTTAGCTTTGTACATTACATGTTTTTCTTTGTTATTGCAGTTGATGAATTCCCTTTTCTACGTGAGGCTTTTGGACTGGGTTTTCTGTCATTTGCAAGTGGAAGACTTCTGGTAAATACGAGATATTAATAACTTTAACTTTGTTTTAGTAACTTTGCTGCTTGCTGAGAACAAAACATGGCACCTGCAAATCAAAGGAGGGGTTTATTTTGACTCACGTTCTGTAAAGTTTTCACCCATAGTCACCCAGCTGCAAGGCAGGGACTGCAGAGGGAGGGACTGCACAGGGGGGAAACGGCGCTTGGCATGATGGCAGGAAGCAGAGGGTAATGGAGAGAGGAGGGAGGCACGACAGTCTCCAGGTCGCCCCCACCACAGGCCACGCTTCCTGCAGCATTGCTTAGCTATAAGCGCATCAGTGGACTAGTCCGCAGATGAGTGTTGTGTCCACGTAATCCAGTTACCTCCTCAAAGTCTCATATGTGAGCACGCAGGGCTCTGGGCCTTCTAAATATGAACAATACATGTCTCTTTTTAGAGATCCCTGAAGAGAACATATTTTGGGGTCTCAGATCCAAAAATTAATTTCTTTTTCTTTTCTGAGTAGATAAGTTATTTTATGGACAATGTGTATCATGTAACATTGTTATTTTGGATAGACAGTTCAGAAGTAAACTGTAAATTCATTTCCAGCTAGTGAACTTCATAATATCTTTAAAAAATTATCAATATTGCTCATAGTGCCATGTTACTTTTTTAACATTTACTATTCCTTTGCCCTGATTTCATCATCTATTTTTATTCTATTGTGCTTTACCTGTATGAGCTTATCTAACTTACTTTTTAAGAAAAAGCAGTATATAACTAAATAGGCAAACGATGAGAAAATTCTATAAGATGCTGTTTACATTACTATTGTCAACTAAGAACATCTGTTTCTTTTGAGAAGCTATCTCCTCAGAGTATTACAAACATCACTGCCTGCCTGTAAGAGATAATGTGTATAATCTTGTCTTTCTTAATAGGCTTGTGGCTTTACTTAATGTCCTTGCCAAAAAAGTATTGTTTTGTGGCAAGAGCTCAAAGTTTTATTTAGGTAGTTACATAATTTCCTCTCACAATTAAAATGTAAACAGGATGCGAATACATGGACTTGTTAGAAGCAGGACACCACATTGGGACATCAGCCTAAATTACTGGTTCTGGCATTTATTCTGTAACCGTTTTAAGATTTTTATATGGTATTTCACCAACATAAGATTCTGTGGTAGGCTTGTCCTCTTTCTCACTCTTTCCTTAGAAGGGCTCTTGGACTATTATGGTCCAGACCTCTGTCCTCTTGTTCCTTGGTTATTTTCCTTTATGGCAATAGCAGGTATCTAACAAGCTGAATAAAATTATGTCAAGAAATTGTTTCCCTTCTTTTACATGGAAATAGTGTTTAGAAAAATGCTCGTGCCAATAAGCCAAACTGGGATGGGGTATTAATTTTGGGGACTGTTACTGAATGCAAAAGAGAGAAGAATTATTATTGTTATTCTGGAGAAAAACGAATCAAGATAGATGAACCTGTGTATCAAGCACTTCTCACTTTAACATCGCTTGATCTTGTATCTTCAGTGAAAATATTTTATTTGTGTGTGTGTGTGTTTAGTAGAAATCAGTGAGTGGTTAAATCTTATTATATATGCAATTAAATTAAGGTAGATGTAGGGAAATATATATATATATATATATATATATGATATGCTAGGACAAAGGAGGAGAGGAAACCTTTTGAAGGCAATCTTAAGAAACACAGAGAAATGACAGAATAGACTCCTTCTGAGCTAAAACTTTTCAAATTTTTTAAATTTTTAATGCAGGCTTTGTGATCTGAGATATATTTTATTGTACATAATTGTTGAACTAGATAAATCCTAAATTGAACTGTCAATGTATTTTTTCATAATTGTTAAATTGTGGATATATTACACAAGGTAATTGAGTTTCCCCACCTAAGGCAAAATACATCCCAGAATACAGTAGCTGGAGGGCTACTTATGAACTATAGATTTTAGAGCATGATTTGTTGGATTGTGAATGTTCTTATGAGAGCAGAATAAATGTTTTGCAATGTTACTTTATGAACCCCAAGAAAAACAATTGGAGACATGTAATTTTTTAAACTGAGAAACAAATGTGCATGGATGCTAAAAGCTGCTGTCTGACTTAGTTTCACAACAATTCCATTAAAAAGAGAGGTTTTGAGATGGCTGTGGAAAGAGTACATTGATTTCTCAGGGCCAGGGTTTCAAGCTCTGGTAAGTTTATGTTGTACAACTGTAGAGCTGACTATGAATTATGGTTCTGTGTTCTGCAAAACTTATTTCTTTATGTCCTGTTTTCTTCACTTGGGAAATAGAAACTACTTATCAGGTTGTTATGAAATTTAAATGATACAATACATGCAAAGTTAGTTATTTGTTCTGAGTATATAATATAACTCTTCCAAGTAATGAAACAATATTTTGAGGACCAGACTGGTTGCAAGTAACTAAGATCTCTCTCTTTCCAGAAGTTGGAAGTGTTTTGAGGACTCAAGTTCCCCCAGAGATGGGACTTTCCTCAGCTGAAGAAAATGATTGTTAGAACATGTCTCTGAAATGTAGATAGATAGGCAGACAGACAGATAGATAAATAGATAACCTGTTGAATCTGATAGTAGGGATTATATGGGGCTTCATATCTACTGAGGTTTGTTTCTGTATCAGAACTCCTGCCAATCCAAAACAGTTATTGGTAAAACACAAGTTACAGGGAGTTATTTTTGGTCAATTTCTGACAGCATAGTAGGAGAAAAGAACTTCTTCATGTATATACATATTAAGGAGATCTTTGCATCCAACTATCCCAGAAGATACTCTGGAATGTCACTGGGAACAAAGAAGCTGTGAATGAACCTGCTTCTGTGGGTGTAAAAAGCACTTGCAGCAACACTGACTGCAGAATTTTAGGGTTCAGGGAATCCTTAAAGTTTTGGAATTATAGAAGTTACTTCCAGAAAAGGGTAAAAATCTTCCCACTAGGCTTTCAAGGAGTATGATGCATCAGTAGGACTGGACACCTCAGCCAAACCTAGAGCAGGACGTAAGTTTGCTGTAAAGTGTGAGCAGCATTAGCCATGAATTTCAGATTTCTGTGTCCAGTTTGGAGCCTCGCTGGAGACCAAGCTCTTCAATTGCTGTGAATGAGGAGAGCTGGTCACAAAAAGAAGAGCTGGGACTACTTGCTTACCCACACCCAGTAGCAGCTAGGGTGATTACATATACAGGTAGATCGTGGGGGAAATGAACTAAAACAAGAGGGATTCCTCTCAGCATAACATGTGATAAACCAGGTGGCCATTGTTAAATGTTATGATTAAATGGTGTGCTTATTCAGGAGGACGTTGG